>JAPYZI010007540.1:0-11047 GCA_030523105.1 Ophioninae sp. A BG-2022a
ATTTATTTTTAATTTTTTATCGATCAAATACAGATTACATCAGTTAACATTTTTTAATTAAATTTTAAGATTGTTTTTTATTGAACTTTTTATTGAAATATAAATGTAAATAAAAATTTAAATAAAAAAAAACAATCGAAAAATTTATTTATTATTATTTTTTTTAAACAAATTTTCATAAAAAAATTTTTTTTGTATTTTTTATCGATCAAATACAGATTATATCAGATAACATTTTTTAATTAAATTTTAAGATTGTTTATTATTGAACTTTTCATTGAAATTTAAATGTAAACAAAAATTTAAATAAAGAAAAAACAATCGAAAAATTTATTTATTATTTTTTTTTAAATAAATTTTCATTAAAAAATTTATTTTTAATTTTTTATCGATCAAATACAGATTACATCAGTTAACATTTTTTAATTAAATTTTAAGATTGTAAATAAAAATTTAAATAAAAAAAAACAATCGAAAAATTTATTTAACATTATCTTTTTAAAACAAATTTTCATAAAAAAAATTTATTTTGTTTTTTTTATCGATCAAATACAGATTACATCAGTTAACATTTTTCAATTAAATTCTAAGATTGCTTTTTATTTAAATTTATATTGAAATTTAAATTTAAATAAAAATTTAAATAAAAAAAAACACACACACACACAATCGAAAAATTTAATTAAAAATAGTGAACTGCTGTAATCTATATTTCACGAATGAAAAATAAAAAATAAATTTGTCAAATTTTGAAACAATTGGATTTCAACCGTCTAAACAAAAAGGACATATTTATAAGTTTAATTCGTTCTTCGTTCTTTTTTGAAAAACCATTTTTTAAAAATCCCGCTCGATCCAAAAACCCTTTTTTTTCGAAGAATTTTCGAGGAGTTTGAAAAATTCACGAGTGAACATTTAATAAGTGTCTCTCCGTCCAATCGAGCGTAAGGAAAAAGAGAAAAGCACATCGGTGGTGTCGTCGTGAGAAGTCGAGAACCGTTGAATCGAAAGCGATATCGGGGGTGGCCCGGAAGTTGGCTCTTTTCAACACCGATCATGTAGATACTTTTCGGTCGCACCTCGCGTGTCTCGTTCGACGACGATTCGTCGCTTTCGTCGCGCTCGCACTGTTTCGCCAAAGCGGCGCACCATCTTACGTCAAAATGATCCACGATGACTTTGAGGTAGGCCTCGACGAATGAAAACGGGCATTCGTGTAGGACGATTAAAAATTTACGAAAAAATAAAAAATGTAATTGTTTTCGATATTTATTATTTTTATTATTATTATTATTTTATTATTTTATTATTATATCGAGATTACCCAAACAAACCAAACAAACAATATTATTATATTGAGAACCCAAACAAACCCAAACAAAAAAATAAAAAATGTAATTGTTTTCAATATTTATTATTGTTATTGTTATTATTATTTTATTATTATAAAATAATAAAATAATAATAATATAATAACTCAAATCCAAACAAACCCAAACAAAAAATAAACAATTCAATTGTTTTCAATATTTATTATTATTATTATTATTATTTTATTTTTTTATTATTATAAAATAATAAAATAATAATAATATAATAACCCAAACCCAAACATACCCAAACAAAAAATAAACAATTCAATTGTTTTCAATATTTATTATTATTATTATTATTATTATTATTTTATTATTTTATTATTATAAAATAATAAAATAATAATAATATAATAACCCAAACCCAAACAAACCCAAACAAAAAATAAACAATTCAATTGTTTTCAATATTTATTATTGTTATTATTATTATTTTATTATTTTATTATTTTTATTATTATTATTTATCATTTTCACGGAAATTTATTTTACGTAGCTTTTCACTGTTCACTTTTTCATTTCAATGGAAAATCTCATTTGAAATCCATTTAATTTAATTTTCATGCATTAAATATTATTTAATTTGACACAGCTTATAACTAATTAATTATTTCGTTACAACGCGAAAATTTGTATTAAATTAATTTTTATTAATTCGATTTGAATTTCATTCTATTTTGTGAGAATTCAATTTCATTTTTATTTAATTATTTAATCAAATTGATGAGAATCATGAAAAGAACAAAAACAATCGTAAAATTTACAAATTACAAACCCAAACAAAAAAATAATAATAATATCGCACGCGAGTTTCCCTTTGCTAAGCCGAACGCAAATTGTCATTTCCTCGGCGAGGGGGGAAGATGGAGGGGGGAGAGAGGAAGTTCTCATTTTCAAAGCAAAATCTCGAAATAGAACGTTTCCCCGTATATTTCTCCGGCGGGGTTAAGAGAACGTGCGATCACGTTAAAACGTGAGTCTCTTCGTAAATCCATGATGATTTGTCGACGCGCGCGCCGCGCTGGACCGCGTCGAGATCGAAAAAAAACAAGGAAAAAAAAAAAATTATTTTCGAGAAACCAAGCTATAGGGATTTTTGGTTGAAATCAATAATTATTCCGGACGTGTCTAATGTCATTAGCCCAATGTAATTTTGAAAACGCAAATCTTAGAACTCTCAAAAATAATGATAATTTTTTTTATTATTATGGTAATTTTATTTAATTTCATTTGATCGAGCTTATTTCATTATCGGAAACAAAATTGTAGCCTGACGAATATAATTATTGGTTTTGGACGATTTGTAATTTTTTTTGTTTTTTTTTTTAATCGATTTTATATATTTATTTATTTATTTATTTATTTATGTGTTTGGTTATTTATTAAACAAATTTTCCGAATGCGTTCGTATGTTTCTCGTATTTTATACGTGAGAAGCATAACGAAATAAAAATGAAATAATTTAGAAGGAATGAATTAAATAATTAATTGTTGAAGAATTTATTAATGAATGAAAGAAATAAATAAGTAAATATTGATATATGTATTATTGTTATTATTATTATTATTATTTTTAATATTATTGTTATTATTGAATTATCAATAAAACTTTCGTTATTTTCGTTTCGTTATTTAATTATTGCAAAAATAATTAATTCAACGTGATTGAATAATAGAAAATAAAAAAATGAGGAAAACGTGACAAGTTTTCTTAATTTTTTAATTATTGTTAATTCTTCAATTATTATTTTTTTATTATTAAAAGAAAATAATTTCTACGTAATTTCCAATTATTCAATTACGTTGAATTAATGATATTTTTAATGTAAAAAAAAGTTTATCCAATAATGTATAAAATAATTGGAAGCGACGGAAATTTGTAAAGGAAAAAATGGCAGAGAGATAGAAACGTTAAAAAATGAATAAAAATAATAAAAGGAAAAAAAATCGTTTATCGTCGATCGGCACGGATTTTCCACGAACGTTTGCCGATCTTCCTCGCTTCGTACGAATCGATAATCATTTATGGAACGCAATGAAATAATGAGAAAAAAAAAGAAATTGTTGAAAATGATGTCTGATAACGCGATGAATCGAAGCTCTTTGACGAAGCACGCACATCGACGCGAAACCCACGCGGGGCTTGAATAATCGCGAGCATTGATATTTCCAGATGGAGAATCAGGGCTACGAGGAGGAATGCCCAAGCGGAAACCACGGGAGCTTCGTTTCGTCTGGCCTACCGGGGAGATCGTCGCCGATCTCTCGACGCAACGATCGTCCGTTGCGTAACGATCCCGAGGAAACTCACGTTTACGAGGACATCAGTCCGGCTCGCACTCACGAGACTGCCGAAACCTTGACGCGACTTCCGGTCGCCCGCGATACCGATCTTCGAGCGGATGATACCGATCTCTTCGGCGATAGCACAGATTCGAACTTCTGGTCGCGACAAACCGATCTCGATATCAGGAAAAATCGATCGGTCGAACAAGATCGGCCAGAAAATCAACAAAATCGGCAAGATCGGCAAGAAAATCGGCAAGGTCGGCAAGAAAATCGATTGGCTGGCGAAGATCGGCAAGAAAATCGGCAAGATCGGCATGAAAATCGGCAAAATTGGCAAGAAAATCGGCAGAATCAGCAAGATCGGCAAGAAAATCGGCAAAATTGGCAAGATCGGCAAGAAAATCGGCAAGATCGGCATGAAAATCGGCAAAATTGGCAAGAAAATCGGCATATTTGGCAAGATCGGCAAGAAAATCGGCAAGATCGGCATGAAAATCGGCAAAATTGGGAAGATCGGCAAGAAGATCGGTACGAGGACGACACGGTGACATCGAATTTCCAGCGTAACTTGACGCTTCCGTTGCGTGGGCCAACCGATCGTGAAGCAAGCGCCGATCGCGCGAATCGTTATTCCGTTCGAGTCACAAATCGGGAGAGAAGATCGAGGGAGAATCACGTCAGCGGGGAGAACGATGTCAAGATTGACCTTGAGTGTCGAGAGGACGAGGACGATCAGCCGCGCGATCGTTTAAGCGACAAACCGGGAAGGCGAAGACGGAAAAAGGATTGCAAGCGTTGCAACAAGACCAAAATCGTTTCCGGTTTCCGAGACGAACTCGATTTCTCATCGAGGATCGTCCAAGCGAACAACGCCATCAACGAACGCGATGACAAAGGTAGACTCGCCGATCGGACCAAAACGATCGACTCTTTCGATCAACTTCCGCCTCATCGTCCTGCACTCCAGAGAATACCGGAAACCCGTAACAATTCGATATTCTCTATTTCGAACAACGTTAACTCCGTTACCGGAAGTCCAAAACCGATAAATTACGACAAAAACGAGACCGATTTACTAAGACTCACGCCGGTCGAGCTCAACGACGATCGGGCCCTCATAACCCCCCAGAAAAATCGCAACGGCATGAAAGTCAACTCCATATACTCCCAGGATCACTGGCGACCGAAGGATCTTCCGATCTTCTTTACCGACGTCAAGGAACAAACCTTTCAGGTGAATATACCACTTTTTTTTTTTTTTTTTCATTTCCGTTTTTAATAATCGCGGATGCGTCCGTACCGGTTTCGCTGCGTTGTCCGTTAATTGGGTGGTCCCGTGACAATAGAGGTTACGTCACGTGACCGTCCAGAGTTGATCACGTGATTTTAGAGGTTAGGTCCCTTGATTTCAGATGTTCCGTTGAGTTACGACTATGAAAATTGGGTCACGTGATTTTTGAGGTTAGATCACGTGATTTTCGAGGTTAGGTCACGTGATTTTCGAGGTTAGGTCACGTGATTTTCGAGGTTAGGTCACGTGATTTTCGAGGTTAGGTCACGTGATTTTCACGTGAATTCAGAGATTAGGTCACGTGATTTTCGAGGTTCGGTCACGTGATTTTCGAGGTTAGGTCACGTGATTTTCAAGGTTAGGTCACGTGATTTTCGAGGTTAGGTCGCGTGATTTTCGAGGTTAGGTCGCGTGATTTTCGAGGTTAGGTCATGCGAATTCAGAGATTAGGTCACGTGACTGTGCAAATTGAGTCACGTGACCTAACCTCTGTCAAACTGCGGAGGTTAGGTTAGGTTAGGTTTTACGATGTGACAGAGGTTCGGTTGCGCGACTGTTGAGGTTAGATTCACGCGACGAACAATCTCGGCACTCACGTATAAGTTACGTCTAATTTGTTTTCGTAGACATTAGGGGTTACCTTAATCTAATCTGAGAAGGTATAAATTCGAAGTGGAAAGTCAATATTTTGCGGTGTTGTTGAAAATAGTCCAATGCTTTCGGTTTCTTTCCGTGTTTTTTTATGCTCTCTCTCTCTCTCTCTCTCTCTCTCTGTGTGTGTGTTCTGGCTTGGCTCCGAGGACCAGGTCGCCTGTTACTTAGATCGAAACTATCCATAGGGACGGATACGAAGAGTCGCGCGCGTGCTACCAACGGAATCACCGGAGAACATCGGATAACGGAGTAGCCAAAGAGAAAGAGAGAGAGAGAGAGAGAGAGAGAGAGAGAAAGGAAAATCGACTCCAAGAGAAAGAAAGAGAGAGAGTGCGAGGGGGGGGGGATGGGAGATTGATTGATTGATAAGATTTATTACGCCCTAGCGGACCTCCGGCAAAAGCGTGTAAATAATTAATGATAATAGCAATAAATAAGTATAAGGAGTGAACACAACAAAAAGAATAAATTCAAATAAAATAAAATACAACAAACCAGAACTTAAACTAAAACTTAAACGCAAACAATAATGAAATTATACTTAAATAAAATATAATAATAATAATAATAATAATAATAATAATAATAATAACAACAACAACAAGAACGTCAATAATAATGCTAAGAGAGAGATATTATAATGAATGTTTATTGTACCCTGGCTCGCTATTCGGCAAAAATAAAAAAATACGGAAATAATAATAAAATAGAAAATATTTAACGAAATAATAACACAAATGAACTCATTGAAACAAGGATAATATAAAACAAAATAAAAATAACAATAAAACTAAATATAAAACTAAAGCTAAACTAAATTTAAAAAAATTTAACTAAACTAAAAAATTAAACTAAAAAATTAAACAAGAAAAAATTAAACTAAAAAATTAAACAAAACAAAATTAAACTAAAAAATTTAACAAAACAAAAAATTAAACTAAAAAATTAAACAAAAAAAAATTAAACTGAAAAATCAAACAACAAAAAATTAAACTATTTCAGTTCAATTTTTTATTTTTTATTTTCAATTTAGTTTTCAATTTAATTTTAGTTTTAGTTTTTTTAACTAAAACTAAAACTTAAATTAAAAGAGAGAGAGAGAGAGAGAGACGGAGAGGTTAGAGTTTCGGGATCGTCCGGTGTTTAATTATACCGGGCGGTGGGCCTTCCCCACGTGTCCTCCACCGTGCCACCACGTTCGTTCGTTCGCTCGCGGTGTGTCCACTTTTCCCTGTCAAACACTCGTCTCGGCTCGTTGCCGATCGTCTTAGAAATAGAACGGAAGCAGGAACGCATCAAGAGGTGAAAGTGCTGAAAGTGCTAGAGAGAGAGTGAGAGAGAGAAAAAGAGAAAGAGAAAGAGAAAGAGAGAGAAAGAGAGGGGTGAGAGATATAGATATATCAATATATACATATAAAAAGATGAAACCAGTGGAAAATCTCTTGGACGTTAATTAGCGTATACATCAACAAATACTCGTACCTAAAAACCGATCATTTCGCAAAATAAACATTTGAAACAAGCTTTAATAAATATTTATCCCGTAAAGAAATCTTATTTTATGTACAATTCATCAAAAATTGTCTTTTTTTTTTTTTTTTTTTTTTTTCAAATAAAAATTCATAACAATCCTTAATTATATTTTTTATTGAACCCAAACAAACCCAAACAAAAATTACTCAATCTTCACGAAATCGGAAGCACAAATTTTTATTTAAAAAATAATAATAATGCCGTCAGAAGTGTTCGTTTACGAGTTAAAAAAAAAATAATTAAAAAAATTAATACAAAAACTCTTCACATACTTATCATACTTTGGAAATTCGATTTTACAACGATTTATCCGGTTTCCAATTTTTTTGCACTTTTTTACAAGCCCGTTACGAAATTCGAAGGAGAGAATTTAATTTTTTGCGATTGAAAAAATCATTATTATTATTATAATGTTAATTTTATTAATTTTTATAATAATAATAATTACTATTATAAATATTATTATTATAAAAATTAATAAAATGAACATTATAATAATAATAATAATAACGATTTTTTTTTGTTTATAATAATAATAACTATTATTATTAATAATACTATTATAAACAAAGAAAAATTAACGAGTAAATAATCAAGAGAAAAAAAAATCGTTTTCGCGTTGGCAGTAAAAAAGAAAAAAAAAGAAAAGGAGAAAAGTGAGTCTTTAGACGCATCGACTTCTTGGCTTCTAATCTGTCCGGGTGGGCGCATATAGGTATCATCCCTTGCTCGCGTATACTTCGCGGTTACTATAATTCGTGTTATGTCACGACGAGAGCCAAGACAGAGAGAGAGAGAGAGAGAGAGAGAAGAAGAAAAAAAAAGTGGCGAAGACGACACACGGTAGGGCAGGCCAGCCGAGACGCATAACCAGTAAAACCGATGCGAGTAGTGTTACGGTGAACGTGCCTCTGAAACTGTGCCAAAACGTCGTGTGCCCGTTCCCTCGTACACCTGCCAAATACGTCTTGTCCATATGTAGACGTAAACATATCAACGTTCGGACATACACGATTTTTTATACCGTTGCTTATACGTTAAAAATATTTATTTATTTGTTTGTTTGTTTATTTATTTGTTTATTTATTCATTTATTCGTTTATTCGTTTATTCATTTATTCGTTTATTCGTTTATTAATTTATTAATTTATTAATTTATTAATTTATTAATTTATTAATTTATTAATTTATTCATTTATTCATTTATTCATTTATTCATTTATTCATTTATTCATTTATTTAATAAATTATTCATTTCTTTAATATTTATACGTGAATTTTTTAAATTTATATATTCATCTATTGAATCATTTATTTACCTATTTATGGATCTATTCATTTGTTTGAACGCACAAAAATTGTTTATCTATTTGTTTACTGAATTATCACCTTATTTTTCATACGTAAAAAATGTCTATTTTGTTATTTATCTATTGATTTATTTATTTAGTTATTTAATGAATAATAATTCATTGAATAAAGATATGTATTCAAATGATTAATGAATTGGCTAAATTAATTTATTTAAACGTATACAATATGTTTATTCATTTATTTATTTATTTATCTTTAAAGAATGTGTTTGGGTTTGTGAAATTAAAGTATCGAGAAAAATAAAGAAACGATTAAAAAAAAAGACTCACTTCGAAATAAATGAATAAATAAATCAAGCAATTAATTAATTCATGAAAAATCTCGAAACAAACTCTAAATAAAATTTCGAAAAATGTATTTTTAAAAATTGAAAAACAACCTCTATAAAAATCTAAAAAAATTTGAAAATACAATTCTTTTTAATGTATTTAAAAGTTTCAACAAAATTTCGAAAAATTTATTAAACGTTTTGAAAAATAAGACTTCTAAAAATCTCTAAAAAAAAAGGTAAACAAAATTTCTAAAAATCTATATATCCATCTTTATCGAAATAAAGAATCGTATGTTTTACTGTCAAACTTCGGATATCGAGAATTGAGATTTTTTTTTTTTTTTTCAAAAAAATAAAAAAAATTAAATAATTGGATTTTTTTATTCACCCAATTTGTTGCTATTTTTTTTGCGACAATTGTTATTGCTATCGAGTTTTCAAAAACGCTTTTTTTAATGGTTTTTTTAAATAACAATAACAACAACAAGAATTATTGTTGTTATTGTTGTTGTTGGTAATAACTGCCGTTAAAATGTTGTCAAAATAATAACAAGTAAGATGAACAACAATTATTATTGTTATTGTTTGGGTTTCTTATTCTCTTTCTTGTTTTTTTTTTTTTTTTGTTTTCATCGATAAATTATGGAAGAGAACGGGTGGAAGTACGTGTACGAAGATACACGAGGACGTGCGTGTACGTAAGCGCGATCGATCTTCGCGTAACTTTGAAATTTTCATTTCGCGGTTCGTGGCAAACTTAGCTATAACTACTGGGGCGCGATTTCAAGTAAAAACCTTATATCTATCAAATCATTGACTTTATGATTTGATCATGTTAATTACGATTTATCAAAATTTAACGAAATTTATTTTTTCTCAGGATTAAATTAATAATGATTAAGGGAAATTTATTGATATTTATTTTCTCACAAAATTATTAAAGTTACAACATTTTTTTATTAAAAAAAATTTATTTTAATAAATTTATCAAAATAAATGTATTAAAATAAATTTGTTTAGGTTTGTTTGGGTTATTAAAATTTTGTTTCGAGTTATTAAAATAAATTTATTAAAATCAATTTATTAAAATCAATTTATCGAAAAAAATTTATCAAAACAAATTTATTTTAATAAATTTGTTTTGATAAATTGATTTATTTTGATAAATTGATTTTAATAAATGTATTTTAATAAAAAAATGTTCTAACTTTAATAATTCTGTGAGAAAATAAATATCAATAAATTTCCCTTAATCATAATTAATTTAATCCTGAGAAAAAAATTAATTTATTAAAATAAATTTAACAAAATAAATTTATCAATATAAATTCATAAAAAAAAATATATTAAAATAAATGTATGGAAATAAATTTATTAAAATAACTTTATCAAAATAAATTTATGAAAATAAATATATCAAAATAAATTTATGAAAATAAATATTTCGAAATAAATTGATAAAAAAAAAAAACAAATAAATCATGTAAATGAAAAAATTCTTCGCGTGCTCTCCCGGAAGTTCGCTCGTATTTTTCCAGCATTCTTGCCCCCCCCCCCCCACCCCCTCGCGGCTCTACGAAGATTCGTTAAAACCGCAAATGAGCTCTCAAGAATATCGCGCCCGCAATTAATTGCGTCGCGGAGAGATTTTTCCACGATGCCTATCGCTCCGTACTTTCCCGTTCCTTCCTACCATTTTTCCCTCCCTTTTCTTTTTCATTTCCGTCGGAACAACGTCTATCGCGAACCGCGTCGTTATATTATACTCAAAGATAAGACTCAATCATAATTCCACCCACTCAGCATCGCCGTTGCTTCGTCACGAAATAAAACTAGACGAGGCTATATATATATATATATATATGTATACGTATACGTATTCGGTCGCGTTTATAAATATAACGCGGGTCCTCCGAACCCGAGGCGAAATCGGACGCAAGTGGAAACGTCCACGAATGGTCAGACAGGTATCGGATATCGAGTATGTACCGCTTCGGGAGCATCGAAAATCCCTCGGATCTCCCGATAAGAAAATCCATCCGTTCATGCACGATTCTCTTATCGATGGAATTTATTCGTTTATTATTATTATTATTATTTATGTCTTTTTCATACATTTATCTAAACGAAAATTCGTCGTTTACGGTAATACGAAAAATTCGATTTCCAAAAAAAAAAAAAAAAAAAAAAAAAAAAAAAAAAAAAAAAAAAAAAAAAAAAAAAAAAAAAAAAAAAAAAAAAAAAAAAAAAAAAAAAAAAAAA
>JAPYZI010007551.1:0-10407 GCA_030523105.1 Ophioninae sp. A BG-2022a
AAACTGATGGTGTATGGTCTATATGGATGAACTGCAGATTGGATCAAGCCTGCAGTGTCATGCCAATTGGACGATAGGAAGGATCGTGTATGGCCAGCAATAGAAACAAGCACACACGTACCATCCCAACACCCCGAAAACCAATACCAACCAGTGGCGTAGCGTGCCATCTCGGCGCCTGTGGCGGGAGATCCATTTTGCCGCCCCCATTCTATAGGGCACTAACCGACAATTTAAAATTAAATTTCACAGGCAATGAGGTATCTTTTGTTGAGAGTAAAATAGGATGAGCGGTTTTACAAGCAGATTCTACGGGCCTTATGAGCAGCGAAGTCAGAAATAACTCTGTCAAAATCAATATTAGTAGCCAATTCTTGTTCAATCAACAATATAGCCAAGTTTGATAGTCTAGCGGAGCTCATAGTAGATCTGAGGTAATCTTTTATTAGCTTCAACTTCGAAAACCTTCTCTCACAACTTGCAACGCTAATCGCCAAAGTCAAATATATACGAATCACGATGACTGTCTTTGGAACTGAAATTTCGAGATTCAGGTTTTGAATGAACTGGAGGAGCTCCAGTGGTCCTTTACCACTTATATCTTCCTCTGATTCAGAACAGGCAATAAACTGCTGGAGACGCTTCCGCTCCACCTGAAACTCGTCCCTGTCGATGTCTTCTAATACATGGCAAAGATCACACTCGAACTTGCTGCCCAAAAGTTTCGCTGGCATCAAAAATCCGAACTTGTCCGATATTTCTTGAATTTGCTGGAATCGAGTCGTCATTTCTTGAATGACCTTGTCGAATGATGCAAACACCTCTCGATGGATTTCCTGCTCGTGAGACAAAGCTGCATCTTCTGAAGATTCATCGCCATGCATGCGTTTTTTCCTGCGAATTCTTCTCGTTTTGAGTTCGATTTCGAGTTTGTCGCAGAGAGTCTTAGCAAAGTCAATTGCTTTTTGCACGAAACGGTCTCTAACTTTCCATTAAAAGGGTTTTCAAAGCGCCGAGTTTCAGAGCACACTTATCCACACTTAGTCCTCGTTGCTGCAGGTAAATCTGTGCGTCATCTATTTTAGGTAGCACTACAGTCCAAAAGCCAAGAAAAGTTCGGAAACTAAATGACGGAAACGGCTGTCAGGAGAAGACTGGCTCCCGATCTTGTTTTGGAAGTTTGAGATGAATCTATTAATTATTCCAGTACCTCAAGATCTACCTCAAACTTATTTTTAAGCATCTTGATAGCGCCATATCTAGCGCTCCAGCGTGTTTCAGTGACTCGTATCACTGCTTGACCTGTGACGACAACCAAAGCGTTCCATCGAGTATTTGATGCAGAAAAGAAGGTAAAAAGCTTCTCCAGAGTTCCAAAAAAACGTCACGGAACCCACTGATTCAGAAGCAGCGTGTACCCCAGCCAAGTTTAGTGAGTGGTTTGTGCATGCAACGAATATAGCTTTCGGATTCAGTGCTTTAATCCGGGCTTGAAATTTTGTATGTCCAGTCTGTCTGATGTTATCTTCGCGATTATATCGTTGCTGAGATCTTCTGCATTTTTTCCTTTTGGTTCGAAAAAGTCAATGAATGATTCTACCACGGCGACTTTTTCTCCTTCGATATGTACGTATCGCAGAACTTGGCTCATTTGGTCATTGTGGGAGATGTCTGGTGTACTGTCGAAGATTACGCAATAATATTTAGCTTCTTGAATACGACGGATGATGGTAAATCGAACTTGCTGTCCCAGTAGGTTTATAAATTCATTCTGGGTTTCTGGAGATAGATACGAAACTGAGACTCTTGTGCCCAGCTTTATCTTTGTCAGGTGTTCCATTAGAAGAGGGTCGTATTTAGCTAGGAGGTGCACTAACTCCAGAAAGTTCCCGCGATTGCCACTATCATCTCCTCAAATGTCTTCTCGATGTCCTCTGAAGGACAGATTCTGTTTGGCTAAGAACTGGATAATATCCAGCAACCTGTACAGTATATCCCTCCACTTCTTCTTCTCACTTTCGAAAACTTCTTGTTGTTTCTGATCGATGGTTGCTTTACGAACTTCCAACACCTTCCATTTCAAGAAGCTCTGTCGATGGCCCATGCTATTATCATGGTCTCCGATTCTTGGATTTAGCTTCCACCATTTGTTGAATCCTTCTTCAGCTGCGAAGTTCGAGCCGGAATTGCCAAACAGCTTGCAAGAAAAACAATACAAGGATTGCTTCGAAGGCGAGTACACCATCCATGTTCGGAGAACCTTTTCGCCGTTTGATTATTGTTTGTAGAACCACTTTTTGGTCAGTTCGTCAGTTTTCGTGTACCGCCTTTCGTTGAAGTCCCTGAGCGAAGAACATCGGCAAATTTGGAGTCGATGCGTTGTACTGAGTCAGATCCGTGACGTACTAGAAGCGTTCTGACTTCGTCGGTCACATGAGAAGGCCAGCAACCTACATCGTCGAGATTCACATCTTTGACTTCGGCAGGAGCAGAAGGCACGATTTCAATTATGTCTTCTTTGGCAACATTCACTTTTTCTGCAGGCTTATGACTCGATGCTTGAGGTACTTCTGGTGAGTCGACTTCGCCTGGACCCTGCGCTGTGGTAGAACCAAAACTGTTTCCAACTGCGACGGCAGGCACGTCTTCTTCTTGTGCCTGTAAAATAAGTTATGTATTCCCATCAATATGGGCCGGCGGACGGGTTCGGATTTGGAATAAGTATTTTATCTATCAAAAAACAAAAGTGGTTTTGGTGACAGCACGGTTTGCAGGGCTTATAGGAAAATTTACAAACAAAATTGATTTTGTATGGCAGCTATCTTTTTTAGAGTTAAGGTAAACTGACTGAGTATGCCATTATAGATCTTATTAAAAGATGAAATGACGCGAAATTTGAGAAAAATCGCTGGCGCCATTTTTGAGCTAAATGAAAAATTATTTTATTTGTATGATAGGTACCATAAATAATCAAGTTATCCAAAAACAAAAAACAAAAAATCCTAGATATTTACAAAACATCCCCTAATATAAAATTTCATCCAATTTGGTTCAGTGGCTTAAACTCTAGAGCTGACAACTGAAAACAAACGCACATACATACACATTTTGATTTTTTTACTTTTTCGGACTCAGTTAATGAAAAAGATAGAGAACCTTACAACCTTGCAATTAATTGCGAGCGACCCAGCCCATACATGTTATGGCTAAAATATCTGGAGTAATTCTAGGCCACGCACGAATCTAGATGGAGGTATCTAATATCTACTTATCCTGCAGTACTGGAATCATCCTGCAGTACTGGAATCACTTCCGCTACTGCAGGCTGCCACCGAAAATGTTAACGTGGCTTTCGAACCAGAACTGGATCGCATCTGCTTCTTTCTTAGCCTTTTTTTTGCGGAATTCCGCACCGCATTCGTTGGCTCTTTTCATTTTCAAAAATTAGTTTAAAAATTCAACAGCATTTAAAAGATCGAAACACAATCAAAATGACTTTCGTTCCGTATCCGAAACTCTCGCGAAACGAACATACGAGTAATGCACGAGTAATGCGTGATTCCGAGACGGCACTTCTCGATGTATTAAAACAAACGAAGTTCAGTACAATGCGTAGTATTAAATTCAATGAGTGCGAAAGAGAGGCATCAATACGGGCCGACGCGTAAAATAAATGAACTCAGCTCGGCTCGCGCGCGCCGGCGGCGCGGCGTGATGCCATGTTGCGGCAACATCGTTGCCGTTCGTATCTAAACAAACAAACGTTATAAAGAGCTATGCCAGTGATTTATTAAAAATTAAATATTAAAAAATAGTTTGTGCGCATAATTTTAGATAAAAATGGAACATTATAGTGAGTCTGACACATGTAATGAATACATCAAAGATCAGATCTCAACCCGCTTCACCGACGACATCTTGCAGCCCCCGCGGGCTGCCGTCCGGGGCTGGCCGCACCCTCCGCCCCACCCACGCTACGCCACTGATACCAACACTCTACTTTACAGAAGACCTGAGGAGCCGCGAGCCGCAAAGCCTGCCCAGTGAGAGAGAGAGAGAGAGAGAGAGACCGCGATACCCGAAAGTCGACCTCCTCGCCGGTTATACTAACTCGTTCCCTCGGGACTCATGAAATCCCGTTTTCTGCGATCCCAGGCCACCAAAAAACGACCATTCGCCAACCACCTCAGCAATAGTCATCACCGCATCCAAACTACCACACCCACCAGTTATTTCTTTTTCTATTCCTTTTTGTATAAGGAACATAAAACTTAGAGTCAACCTTCCCGTATAGGAAGAAAACGATCCACAACAATGGTTTAGAAGATTCAGAGCCGGTGAAAACGACACCATCGATAAGCCAGCCGGCGGAAGCCCTGTGTCGACGAATGCCGATCAAATCATAGAAAACATCGAGTTAGACCGGCATGTGGCATCTCGTGACATCGCCCAGGAGAGGGGAGTTAGTCACCAAACCATTTTAAACCATCTGCAGAAGAATGAATACAAAAAAAAGCTCGATGTTTGGGTGCCGCATGATTTGACGCAAAAAAACCTTCTGGACCGAATCAACGCCTGCGATATGCTGCTGAAACGGAACGAATTCGACCCATTTTTGAATCGGATGGTGACTGACGACGAAAAATGGATCACATACGACAATATCAAGCGAAAACGGTCGTGGTCGAAGGCCGTTGAATCGTCCCAAACAGTGGCCAAGCCGGGATTGACGGCCAGGAAGGTTTTGCTGTGTGTTCGGTGGGATTGGAAGGGAATCATTCACTATGAGCTACTCCCATATGGCCAGAAGCTTAATTCTACCATCTACTGCGAAAAACTGGACCGCTTGAAGCAAGCGATCGACCAGAAGCGTTCGGAATTGGCCAACAGGAAGGGTGTAGTGTTCCACCAGGACAATGCCAAACCACACACTTCGTTGAAGACTCGTCAGAGGCTACGGGACCTCGGATGGGAGGTTTATCGCATCCACCATATAGCCCGGACATAGCGCCAAGTGATAACACCTGTTCCTGTCCATGGCGAACGCCCTTGATGGTGTAAAGTTGAACTCAAAAGAGGCTTGTGAAAAGTGGCTGTCCGAGTTCTTCGCAAATAAGGAGGGGGGCTTCTACTAGGGGGGTATTACGAAGTTGCTGTCTAAATGGAAACAGATTATCGAACAAAACGGCGCATATTTGAACTGAATCCTATCACTGTAATACTTTTTATAAAGCATTGAATAAAGAGCAAAAAAGCGGAAGGGAGATATTTGACAACCTTATATATAAGTAGATATATTATAGTATTTTAAAGAGAAAGGAAGGATAAAGATGGACATAAACATCATCGACGCCAACGAAATAATTTGTAACGAATGAAGATGGGCAGAACCATCAAAAGGGCCAGCGGAGCCATTCTCGATATAATGAAGATGGACAGAACCATCATCGACGCCAAGGAAACTATTTTTAACCAACGAAGATGGGCAGAACCATCAAAAGCGCCAGCGGAGCCATTCTCGATATAATGCAGATGGACAGAACCATCATCGACGCCGACGAAACCAGTTTCAACCGACCAAGATGTACAGAACCATCATGAGCGCCAACGAGGTCATTCTCGACGCAGGTAGTTGAGGGAAAACTCAGCGCGCGAAAGTGGGAAGTAATAAAGGAAAAATCGGAGAAATTGACATACATTCAAATGAATAAGTTCTCGTCTTGCAGTGGTGCGAAGCAGGAACCGGTTTAAGGTTTCGCATATGTATGCGGAACTGCTCGAGAAAAGCGTTGGGATCGGATGGCAGATCTTCATGAGTGAAGAACTCGTCTGGGATCCTCAACGTGGTACCGTACATGTACTCCGCTGCTGATGCCTTAAGATCATCCTTGTAGCAGGTAGGGAGACCCAGAAGAACCGTTGGCAGGATTGTTGTCCATTGCGGCGTCTGATAGCATCTCAGGGCTCCTTTGAACGTTCGGTGCCTCCTCTCTACCAGCCCGTTAGCGGCGGGGTGGAAAGCAGTGGTACGTACCCGGCTTGCGCCCTTTACATTCGTCATTGCCATGAACAAAACGGATTCGAATTGTAAACCCTGGTCGGTTGTGATGGTCTTTGGGCAGCCGTATCTCGAGATACGGCTGCCCATTCCTTAAAGAATGTGGCGGCCACAGGACTTGCGGTGATGTCACGCATTGGTATGGCCTCCGGCCATCGAGAGAAGTGGTCGACCATCGTCAAACAATACCGGTAGCCTTGCGACTCCGTTAATAGTCCGACGATGTCGACGTGGACGTGGTCGAAACTGAGATCTCTGGCAGGGAATGCAGTTTCGCGCTAACCCGATGATTTCCTTGTTCATGGACGGCCAGACGCAGCGTTGGCTGATCAGCTTGCTGGTTGTTTTGCCACTCGGGTGCGACAAATCGTGGAAGACGTCGAAGACTTTCCGTCTGAAAGGTACGTACGAGCGGATGTCATTTTGCGAAACGTCGCAGATCTCCTGGCGTTGAGGTCCGAAGGTCAAACGTTGCAGCTTTAAAGATGTCTGGTTGCCCTTGAGAAGCTTTCGTAGCTCTTCGTCCTGCGCCTGCGCTACCGCGAGCGCTGGTAGATTCACAACGCTGGCGAGTCTAAGCGGTGTTTCCGTGCTCAATGCCTCAACCCTCGAAAAGGGATCGGCGACGACGTTCTCGCTTCCATTTACCGCGATGATCTTCGTTGTGTACTGGCTGATGAAATTGAGCTACCGCAATTGCCGTGGCGAAGCCTTGTTCGAAAGTGTTGGAAGGCTTGTCATCCGTGTGGATGGTAAAGTCGTAACCTTCAACCCACGGTCTGAAAAACTTAATGGCGCTGTAAATAGCTGTTAGTCCTCGATCTATTTTAGAAATCTATTATAGAAAAAAAACTGTTTTACCATGTAAGATGGTCGTGTAGTTCAGCATGTGTGCGGTTGGGTAGCGATCAGGGACCGGCTGCGTATTTAACCTCCGGTAGTCGCCACAAGGTCGCCAGTCATCTGATTTTTTGGACACCATATGGAGTGGACTGGCCCAGCTGTTCTTGGACAGACGGCAGTATCCCTCCTTCACTATTAACTCGAATTCCTCCTTTGCTTTTTTGTAAAGTTCAGCACACAGGTGGCGAGCGGGCTCAAAGACTCGTGAACCCATGGTTACAATGCAGTGCACGACGTCGTGTTTGACAGTCGTACTGCGTCGCCCGGTGTCCAATATGTCGGGGAACTCTTTCAATAGGGCCGCGTACGGCTCATCGGCGTTGACCGTGGACATTCCCGTTAAGGCTGCCATTTGCAGGGTTCCCTGCGTCTCGAGACCGGTTAGACGGTCAACCAGGTATCGACGTCTGACGTCCGGTACGAGATGGAACCAGTAGAGGAAATCGGCTCCAATTATGCCGTACGGAATGTCAGCAATTTGAAAAATCCATTGCGGGGCATGACGCAGTTCCAGATCGTCGGTAAGAGCTGTCGAACCGAAAGTATCATTAACCGTCTTGTTCGCAGCGTACAGCTTCAGGCCCGTCTTATGTGTCCGGTCCAGTCTGGTTTCTAGAATCGCAGAGATATCGGCTCCTGTGTCAATCAGGTACAGTGATTCTGTAGTATTGTCTCTCATGAAAAGTTTGCGGTATTCTTGAGGACCACCAGCGACCGCCGCCAATGCCGATGGTGAAGTCAGTTTCCCTTGTTTCTAGAGAAAGTCCAGGGAGACGTGCATTTGTTTGTTTTTTCTGCGAGCTTGCGATGGTAAAAACAATATGAGTCATTGTTCTCGTCGGCTCGAGCTCAAGAACGTGTCCGTTGACGGTTACGCGACTTGGAACGTCCTCGGGGACGTTGTCGAAGATGATCTTTCCACATTGTGTCCACCTTGGAGGCCAGGTCAGTCACAATGTCCGCGGTGATCCGGTGTATTTGGAATGCGGCCTCGATACCCGTGAACCACAGCTCGGATTCTTTTGTCTACGCACGCACGCACGCACGCAAGCACGTCCCAATTATTTTCGAACTCACCATCATCGTTGCAAAAATGTGAACGGTCTATTTAGATCAATCTGTTTAGGGCAACTGTCTGCATCTGTCATCGTAGAGGTAATTTTTATACAATGCCGATGTTGCCGGGAGAGCTGTGCTTGTGGTTGGTGGTGGTGGTGGAGGTGGAAATAGAATCATTCATATGAGTATTTTTATATTCTTTATTTCAAACAATCTCTTGCATACATATTTTCTAAATCAATTTCCGCACAATATTCGATAATGGATTATATTCTACAACGCGATAATGTATAATAAGACAGTATGCTGTTGTATTCGTGGGTATATTTTCCGAACATTCGTACTCGAGTTTGACAACTACTATCCTGCTTTTTACCGAATGCTCTAGCGATTATGTGATGCATTTGTAAAGTCTAAATTTAACTTATCGTATGGATAAAAGTCGGAATTGAGAAAAAGCTTCACATTCCGCAATTTACAATGGTCAAATTGCCTTGTATGAGTGGTTATCGTATTCTTGCGATTAGTTTGAAATGTCATATCCACATATCGCGGTTTCTCCAGCTGAGCTGGTATTTTCACGGACCATGTGTGCTGCTGTGTTGTTGGTGGCTATTCATACAGATCCCATGAGCGAAAAGCCATAGTGATAGATCGATCATCCTGGAGGCATCCTCCATTAAACTTTCGTCAGCTCAATTTTTGGTTCCTTTACTTTGTTGGTTGTTTGTATATACAGCGTATATATAGAATTGTATAGCGAATTCTTATCATCGCGGGCTTTTATCAAGACAAGCTCGTGTCGAACATTCATAATCACACGTTTATAATCTTTAAAGAACTCCATCAGCATAGTTAGCGATACACAGTAATTAAAATCATTGCCAGCCTTTGTTGTACTGTCCCATGAATTGTTCAAAGCATTACTTTTTTTCTTACTCAACGATGCATAATTCTTCAGTGTGGTAGTTATACCCACGTATTTGCAACGATCAATTTCCACACCATTGATTTCATAGCGAATCTCGCGAAACAGGAATGACATTGCATTGCTGCTGACACAATCGGTGTCATCATCGGTAGCTGTAGCATCTTTTGCACCCATAAATACTCGCCCCTCAATGTATAGATAAGTCTCAGATGGTAGAACAATTAGATCCTGTTGTTATATTGGTATGCGTTGTAAGGTGACATTTGGCCACGTTACGAGGGACGGAGAGATTTCGGGTTACGGGTCGGATTTACGACCCGTTCCTCGGCCGAGGATGCGATGGACCGCTCGATTTCCAACTCATTCGCTGGGGGGGGGGGGGGGGGGGGGGGGGGGGGGGGGGAGGGGGATGCCGTTACTGCGCATTTTACTTTGTAGCTCGGCTACACGCTTCGTTTACCTGAGGCAACGAAAAGATCGCCGTTTCGGCAGTGTTTTGCGGCGAGAGCAACCAAGCGTAAAATTCAGAGAACAGCTACGGCCGTTTGGATTGCGAGAATCGGGAACACGCGACCGTTGGCTTGAGCCGTGTTTGTTCACGGAAAAGATAGAGATCGCGGTACTTCGCGCTCTCTCCCCATAGCCGATTCGTTGTTAATATTCGCACGTGGGCGGGTGCCGCCCCGTTCTTCCTATCTCCCTCGCCGCGGTTTACCGAAGACGGTACGCGCGGCGTTTTTCCCTATATGCTGTGACGTCCCTGCCTGGCGTCACTGCCACCTGTGGGGAGGGCTAAGGGGGTCGGTGGGGAAAAGGAGCTAAACAAAACAAAAAAAAAAGAACAGCCAAGTTCCGAAAATAACAATTGACTATTTTAATAACTATAATTAAGCGAAATACAAAAGCGCTAACACAAAAAAAAAGAGAGGCGCGATCTTAAAGGGGTTAGGGAACGGCTCATTAGGGTGGTCCAAACACATATAGCGAAAAATTTCAGCCTCCTATCTTATATACAAGGGAGTGCTCATCGAATCAAAAGTTTAGGATTGTAAATAAAACACGTAATTTAAGGTTTATTGAAATTATAAGTATTTTAATGAAATAAGTGTACAAAGTATTTAACTGTGATCAAAATTAGGTAACAAAGCAATAATTAACATAATGTCAGTCACAATCTTTCAAAACGATTTTTGTTAGCTCCTTTTTGGATGTTTCAGTAGAAACGATTTTTCTGTTTTCTTCAACGATGTGAAGTAAAAATTGCTTTTCTTCCTCATTCTTAGTGAGAATCGTGTTGTAATCTTCGAATAGCTTAACACCTCTCTCCGCTGTATCATTCACAACACGCAATTTTTTGACGCAGTTTTTGCCTTGTAGGTAATCAACATTGTCATTCCAAGTGTCAGGAGGCAATTGCAAGAAAGAGTCCTTGATATCAAGAACTGAGAGTGTTTTC
>JAPYZI010007568.1:0-12096 GCA_030523105.1 Ophioninae sp. A BG-2022a
GAAAAAATTTTTTTTCCGTTTTTGAACTTTTAAAAGGGTCTGTTTCATCGGAAATTTTCCGCTGATTACGAATATGCCCGAGTTTTTGCCGAAAGTGCAGAATTAGACTGGGGAAATGCGAAAAAACCATTCGGAAATAGTTTGTCGACGATTTTCCCTCGAAAACTTGGGTTTTCGGGAAAATAAATGGTATATTCGTGTTCAGGGGACAAAATTACATCGAAATGGTAACCACAAGCTGCACAATTATTTTCAAAATTTTGGTAAATGCCGAGCATGTTCCTCTTAGAGCAAGCGTCCTGCATATACACAATAAATTTCATGTGGGGGAGAAATTAGATTTTGAAATTTCTATATGGCTAGGAACGTGGTCGTCATTCCCTTAAGGTATTATGAAAACTGTTCCATCGATAAAACATCCCCCAGCGTACTTCCAAAGCCAATTACGTTTCGAAAAAAAGGGGTTCCCGTTTTTTCTGTCTCTTTTGATGAAGCACGAAATAAAACTTTTTTTCCGAACCCAAACAAACCCAAATCAATTTTTTTTTGGTGGAGTGAACAAATTTCTGAAGTCTACCTGTCTCATTAATAAAAACGTGGCCCCTTTTGAATAATCTCTTTTATTGTGGATTGAAGGTTGATTAAATGATGATGGTTTTAGGATTGTAACTCTGCAAAATATAAAAAATCACTAGATTTTTCTCGATCGAAAAATCGTTCCCTCGAAAGTGGATCTTCGATTTATTAATTACGTTCATATTAACAAAAAAAAAAAGACAATATCCTTGAACGAACAAAAGAGTGGACGAAAACTGATCTCAATGATTCAAGCTCGTCGAAACCAAACAAGAGCCTTCCTACAGTGTCGATCAAAAACCAAGTTGGACCAGTCTTCTAAAAGCCAACTTAGAAAGCAACCTAATTCACAAAAGTTAAAAAAAAAACGGATGAAAAATATATTTAAAAAAATGAAAAATATGATGAATAAATATTGAAAACTACTTTGGATCTCGGTCTCTTCAGGTTCAGTGAGGAAAGTCAAGATTCTCGAATAGAGTGCGACAGGACTCGTTTTCCTTTAGAAGGCCAGAGATGTGGGGTTGCTTTTGGGAGAGGCATGTGAATGCGAAGGAAAAGTTCACTTCTCCCGGGTACCCGATCGTTTCGCCGGAGCACGAAGGGGCTGGTAGTCTCCCAGAGAAAAAAAAACGAAAAAAAGTATACACCGGCCCCCTGGGGAGAAAAAGTGTCTGAGGAAGTACGGCGTGTAACTCGTTGTACAGCCGTGAGGCAAAGACGCGAACGATGAAAAGTAAAAAAAAAAAAAAAAGTGAAGGAAAGAAGAAAAAAAGAGTTTTTCAACCCCCTAGGGACTTTGGGGATAGTTGGTAGCGAGAAAAAGCTTCGTGTAAGGATGAAAACTCCGGGTCTACTTTGGGAGTAGCCAATGGTGAGGGAAAGTAGTTTGTAGAGAAGTGAGATTCGTAGGTACGAAGCTTCAGCTACCTCGGAGAAACGGTTAGAGCTTACTCTTCGAACGAAAGGTTCCCTCAGCTTTAATCGTATCGATGTTCGTCAATTTGAACCGGCGAACTAACTTTTGAAGAACGACCAACTGACCTTGAAGAGTACAGAGAGTTCTGCAATGACAGAGAACTCTGTACTCTTCAAGGCCATCGTGTACGTAACGTGTAGTAAGGATTTGTTTGGGTTACCTTCACCTGAAGCAACACCGTTAAAAGAAAAGCTATAATGAGGAAAAAGCGTAACCGGAAGTGTAAAAAGTGAGGCAACGAAACACCACGAGGTAACGTCGGATCAGGAGGCCAGGCTGATAAAAGCCATTGGGCAAGTGACGCAGGATGATAATTAGGACGTTGCAGAAGGGGTACCGGAGGTAACTCATAGGTACCCAAATACTAAATATTGAACGGGGGTTACGGACACCCCTCATTTAGCTCTAGCACGAGGTAGTAGAATGACCGTTATCCCCGAGGCCGATTTACGTAGGTGTTACAGGCCGGAGCCCATTCCGATGGAATATACGAGGAACCGCATTCGGAAAGTTCGAAGAGGGGTATAGGAACGTTGGAAATTTGGTGTGATAATGCGCGTGAAACGATCCTCCGAAACAATGTGCATTTACACACCATGGGTGGTATAAACCAACGAAATAAACGGTCACTTTCCGATCGTATGGTATACCGGTTAGTACCGGTCGTACGACACCTCTAGCCTCTTCTGCGGTATTGGATATACCCTTCCGGACCTACCGTACAACCAAGGATACATTTTGTACGATGCATCGCGGTTAACCGAAGTCTACCCCGTGACGTTCTCAACAAGCCTTGCGGCTTGATGCCGCGTGGCATTAGCTCCAAATGGAATAGGCTTTCTCCAATACCGGACGTGGTACTGGTCATCTGTGTTTCCTAGGTCATAGTACGCGGTACGCAACGTTCCGAACCAGCATCAGATCCAATAGACAGTAGTCGTATGCGTGGACAACAGGGGAATCGGTTGGCCTGGACCTGGATCCTCCGGTTCATCCAAAATTCGAATGCCCAACTACGGCAATGAGGAAACCTTTGTGAATTTATCGATAACGTTGCCTAGGCTTTCCCTACCCCTGCTCCACATTGGCATCCTGGCAATATCCTGACTGGGACCTGCGCGGGATACCCCTCTATCCGCCGTACTCATCCCATCAGCATATATCCGTATATAAGAGGCAATAGATCGACGGATATACGACTACCAACACCAACCACCTCGCGCATTGCCCTTCACCGCTATCGAGGCCCACCAGTAACTACAGATTAGTGTTATCAGAGCGTAACAACGCGAAACTGTGGTTTACCTTGACACTGGGTGAAATAGGGGAGATCGATTGCACCCCCCCTGCTCCCTGAGTTCGTATAGTGGATCGGTAAAGAGTTAAGGGTTACCTGGCACACGTACACACTGTCATCCTTCTCTCTTTTGGCTATCTATCGATTTCGTTCCTGCACACCCCGCGTCGATGCCAATCCAACGTCGGATATTTAATAAATTCACCGCATAAGCCGGATCAACCGAGAATTTCAACTCCATTCGATAATCGGTTTTTACAAAGTGGTGCTTCGGGCTCTTAGGCTTTTACTTAATCGACTTTTGGTCACTTTCTCATCAAATATAAGACCACACGAGCTACTTACGAGCTTGAAACGCTTGCTCCGAAACTCCGTCAAGATGGGCAATGACTCTATCGACGGTGACTACGGCGCCCTGAACAATGCTGTTCCACGGTTCAAAAATGGATAGATATTCCGACTGGCGAATGGAAATGAGGTTATCTTGGATGCACAAATCGCATGGTTCGTTATACCACCAAGCTTGAAAATATCCGTACCTGGAACTGGATATAACGAACCTGGAGACCTGGAACCTAGAATCTAGAACCTCTTTCGGTTGGCAAACAATCGTTAGGAGTCCATGATCTGGGTACATGGAAACGAAGCTTCTCCTTGTTTAAGGGTATCGTATATGATGGTCCTCAAGGGGGGTAGCGAAGTTACAGGTAAACCTAGGCACTTCCAGTTTTATCTTACGATGCTTGACGTGAATGAAATGAGAACCAGCGATTACCCTAGGCCCTGGAGACGAATACTGCGCTCACACTTGACCCCCTGCGCAACCCGAACGAACGCTGAAAAAACTGTCAAGTTTGAATACTTCATCAAAAGACTGTCCAATCCCTCGTCCAATTCCGTTTACGGTGTTAAACCGATAATCAGTACTGATGGAAAGCTGTACTTGAGCCATCAATTTCGTGTTGCTTAAGATTGCGAGTTGTAACCAAGGGTAAAAAAATACTGAGGCGAGGAAACGACGAAAAACGACGAATTGATCGTTTTTGGCGATTAATACTGGTAGCCAAGGACCAATGATTGATGCGACAGTTACGTGTTATTATCGCGTTTTCTGGGGCCTCCGTTGCGTGTATGACTCATTATCGACAATACCCCCTGGTGGGTACGTAAACTCGACATTGAAATAGTACATTCTCGTATATAACTTTCTTGCTTAAGAGATCGTAAATTTCGTACTGATAAGTTGTTCTTTTTCGAGCCTAGGGATTTTCGTAAAAATATATATATCATAAAATACAAAATATAACGTTTTTTCTTCAAGTTTGGAATCCCGGTTGATCATAATCCCCAATTTGTTAAGCTGATACAACGTTATCGGGGTAATCCACCGCAACCACAGCCTTGTCGCCAAAGAGAATGGTAGCCAAGTTTTCGTGGTGTTCGTACAGAGACTTTGAAGGCTGTTTCACCAAAATACCAAATTGCCTGGTAACCGCTATGACTGCGGCGTCGTCAACGCCACACGTATACACGTACGAACACCGTCTAACCTTTATATAAATGTATACCGTTATCAGAATGTGACCACTGTCTACGAATGGAAGCTCCAGTCGACCCAACCTCAGGAAACCGTTGTTCTCTGGTTTCCCTTGAGAATCTTGCAACGCCACACTCCTCTTGTATTCTGACCGGTTTCGGTTCACCCTGGGTGTTAAGTACTCCGTACACACGCATCCACACGTTTCTATACAGGGTGACCGGTTATTAGAGATATTCCATCAAAGGAAGCATCGCCCGAGTCGTTTCAATTAAATTTCAAATTTCAAAAATCAAAATCCACCAACTTGGAATAGTCACGGTAGTGTGTTATTACAATTTTTTTTATTTATTTACAAATTTTTCATATTAAATAAATTGGAAATGAATACATTCCAATAAAAACTTTCGATTGATGTTCTTTTTGAAATCTTGACGAACGAGTAATGAAGTTCAAAATGGTTTACAATTTTTCAGACGTATTGAAACTTCTCAAACGAAATAAATAATTCAACAAATATTTATCTCGGAATATTTTAAAAAACTATACACAAAAAAAAACAAATAGTAAAAAAAGCAAATGATGAATAATAAAGTAAATAATTAAATAAACCAAATAAGCAAATAAATGATATAAAAAATACAAAATAATGTATTACTATAAGTAAAGACGATAATTAATTATTCATAAGGTTATTAATATTAATAATTAAATATTAATAAGAATTTATAAATATAAATAATAAAAAATTTATTAAAAAATAATATAATATATTATAAATAATTTATACAGCTCGACAAACCTGAAAATTTCGAAAAAATTGTAAAACCGTTATCAGTAACTACTCCTATCATTGACCTCTACTTGATGGGGCTCGTTTCGATCGAGATGGGTTCTAGGATCCAAATTTTGGAAAAAACAGGTCGAACGACCGGTCACCCTGTATACACATACGACTTTCTTGAACAAGTGCACAAACCTACACTGACGTGGCGAATGAAGGTCGGGGGTGGGGGGGGGGGGGGGGGGGGGGCCGCCGCCCCCCCGGGGCTCGGGGCCGCACCCCCGCCCCTCCTCTCCCTCCCCTCGTTCGCTCCCGGTATAATCCGATCCTCTTACAACCGATCTCGGCGAGTAACTCTCACCGCACATCCCGGTCGTCGTTTAATCCCCTCTTCGCGTGTATACGACCCTGTGACGCTTAACATGTTAGGCGTCTAAGAACATGTGGTAATCCATCAGTTTCGTATTCATCAAGTCCACCGAGTAGTTTCGTTAAGTGCCGCGAGGGCGGGGGGGGGGGGGGGGGGGGGGGGGGGTGGCGTTCATTAAAGATACCGATCGATTGTCTCGATTATGATAAGGACGTCAAGATTGATTTCAACTATTGGATCATCTCCTTTCATCTTTGTGGAAACATTTTATTTATAACAATCAATCATGGCCGCGAGGTTTTTAAAAAAAACAAAAATCTTTCCATCAATCCTTGAAACAAATATATGAGTAAATAAATATTCCAGTTTTTTATCAATTTGTTTATAATATTTTTTATAATATAAACCTTTCGTATGCAATATTTATTTGAAAAAAAATATGTTTCCGAATTCATCCTTTTTTAGAAATAATATTTTGTTTAAAATCAGTCAATTATGGTGCAGTGATTTTTTCAAAAACGAAAAATCGTTCATCAGGAAATAAAGAAATTAAAAAATCTTCCTTTTTTTCTATCCTTTAGATCGTTATAAATTATAAAAAATAAATAAGCAAATAAATCCTCCCGAATCCATCCTTCTCGTTTACAATATTTCGTCTGTAACAATCAATAATGGATATTGGGCATTTTTCAGTAACCAAAACTCTTTCGTCACATTAAAAAAAAAAAAAAACGAAAAGCAATGCCTAATATAAGAGCTCTCGAAGTAATCCTGATGAAACTCGAGTGCAATAAAAGGTAGGAAAATGTACACGAAGCTTTCAAGCGTCCAATAATTAATGAATTATTCGGACGTCTGGTGGGGCGTTGGGAAGAGTGAAATTTTGGCTGGTAACTCAGTTGGGAGAGAATTGGGGTAGGATAAGAGAGCGAGAGAGAGGGAGATGGGCAGGACCATCAGTGGAAACCTGAGAAAGTTGGAGCGGCTCCAAATTAGCTTATTAAATTAACACGTATGTATACATGTGTGAGGATGGAAGGACGAGATAGGAGATACTTTTAGGCTGGTACCTATATATACATAGGGTCGGAGTTAGGGGATACGGTGTGCTCCAGACCACAACGAAACTATCGACCATAATGCTGAAAGAGGAAAAGCTGTGGAGGGGAGGGGAGGGCGAGGTGTTGAGGATGGGAGTAACTGCACCACGGTAAAACGGAAAGGTTCGCTTGCGCCCTCTGTTCTCTCGATAATGTCGGGGTCAAAGAACGATTTCGCGGTGTGTAATGTGCAAAGGGGAGGAACCAGCCTGAACGCTTTGGTATCATGGATACCTCGGATCGTTCCAGCCCTATTTATCATTAAACCGTGTTTAATGATGGCAGAAACTTGGTCTCGAGTACCGGACGATTCAACGTAACCGGTCCATTCCGAGGATCCTCCAAACCTGATACCAACTTGGATAAACAAAAATACAAAATTCCTGATGAAGCTTGACGACTGGACAGCTGAATGGTGGCTTCTATCAGAAGTTTTGAATATTGGGTATCAGGTGTCTGAAAACTTGACGACTTTTGGTCGACCCTTCGCTCAGTGGCTTTTAGGATCGTTGGGACGAGCCTGATGACCCAATAACTGGCTGATTGGAAAACTACACTTTTAAACTCTTCGTTCCGTTTCTTCGTTGGACGTCCAATGAATCGTGACATTTCGATGAATAATAAAAAGTCAACAATAAACAAAGAAAAAATAAATCCTCAAAACCGGAAACGGATACGTAATCGTAACAAACGGAATATTAATGTTGGATCATTCCAGATATGAGATCGTTCGAAGAAATATTCTACGCGCATGCGCAATACACCAGAAACCGGTCCTCAACGACGGATTAATTTCTCGTTATTCCGGTGAGATGACTGAACGATGGGTTGTGGAGACGAACCAGATGGGACGTTAGAGCGGTACAATGAAAAAAAAAAAAAGAAAAAAAAAAACGGTTCCGGGTAGACGGCCAGTTCATGGTGAAAAATTCTGTGAGCTGAAGCTCGAGTTGCGCGCAAAGTATATGAAGACCATAAAGGATGCGAAGTGAAGACCGAGCAAAAGTAACGTGCAGAAACGCTAAATAAAGCCAGGCCGCCGTCACTCTCAATCTCGTTTTAATTGGAAAACCCGTAACGTTCATTGGCTAAATATATTTTTACTTCACGAATAATAATAATAATAATAATAATAATAATAATAATAATAATAATAAAACCGAGAATTGTGAAAGAAATGTAAAAATAATAATAATAATAATAATAATAAAGCCGAGAATTGTAAAAGTAACGTGAAAATAATAATAATAATAATATTCTGGTTACGTTAAAAAACGACTTTTATCAAAAATTGATATGCCAGCTTTATTGAATTTTTATAAACGATTTTTAAATTAAAAAAATCAAATAAAAAAAAAAGAATCAACGAACAAATGTCAAAAAAATTAAAAATCGAACGTACTCGTCCTGCAAATTTGAAAGATCATTTTATTTTTTCCAAAAAAAAAAAAAAAAAACGTATTGCATATTCGAAGAAACGTAAAGCGAAATGCGATGACAAATTTCTTTCAGAATCTCCAGGAGCGTATAATCGGTGAGGTATAGCAACGATCGAAAAATCCAAAAGCCAGTATGACACTAAGGGTGAGAATTTGTTTCGTTGTTTTTTTAAAATTTATTTTTTTATTACTATTTTTTTTTTTTTTTTCAAAGGAACGTCGGTGGTCGATTGTGAACTCATTCCAGTGGTATTACCGGAAAAGGAAAGAAATTTCGCTAACGCGTGGGAGGTCCGTTTCGTTGGTGATGGGGAGAAAGAAAACGTGTACGTGCGAAAGAAGGCTGAAAAGGAAAGGTAGAGTGAAGAGGGCACCTCGAAATACGAGCTCAACGTCAAATGAGATTCCAAGCGTTTCTCAGACCGAGCGTGTACAATTTGCAACGATCTTCAGGGAGGGGAGGGGGAAAGTCTGTCTCTCTCTCTCTCTCTCTATATATATATATATAAGGCTTGGTGCCTTTTGGATGGTCAGAGGTTAAGATCCTCCATCTTTTTCGCCATCCCCAACCCTTTCGTACTTTACAGCCACAACTGGGCTTCCAGTTCTAACCCAGGTTCGCCTTTCTTTTACTGCGACTCGTATAACCTGTTTTCCTCGATTTTCCACCTGCTGCCTCCACCCCTCACCTAAAACCCTTGCCACTCCGCACTCCGCCCTTCATTCTTCCTTTTCGCCCTTTCTTTTCGAAATTCCCGAACGACTTTGCCGCCGTTTATTTCGCCGTTGTGTTTCTCGACTCTAGCCTCGATACCGGTTCGATCGGTATTCCTTCGATCAAAATAATTCAACGAACGGCTCCAATTTCCTCGTCTGAGCTAAACTCGTCAGAGGTAAGAAAGAAAGAAAAAAAAAAAAAAAACCTCCGATTCCTCGACCTCTGAATCCTCGAGACCAATCGTTACGGAAAACGTTAAAAAAAAAATCACCGAAATTTTTTTGTTGTTGTTTTAATACCCCAACGTCGTTATCACTCCTGCGAACTCTCTACCGATAACGAGCGCTGCGTAATATATATATATATTTTTTTTTTTTCAGTACGACTCGCGATCACCCAACGCTAGTCCAGATTTTCTCCAAACGAATATAGAATGTCGTTATAAAAATTCTCGTATCGTAGCAGTCAACGTGAAATGAGATCTTTTTTTGTATGATTTTTATTAATAGGTGTAAATTATTTATCTTGTAAACAATTTGACGCTTATTTCTTTAGCCGAGAATCCATTTGATCTTTTTGTTGCTTAAAATGTACTGTTTTTATAATGTTTAATTGAGCAAAAATCTCCTACAGTGTTTTTTTTTTCGTTATGTATTTCATTCGAACAGAAAATTCACAAAGATATTTTCGAAGTTTGTTTAGATTTGTTTGGGTTTGATAAATAATGTCGTAAATAATAATAACAATAATATCTATATTTATATACGTGCTCAATAATCCCTAGGGAATATTCTTATACTTAAAAAAAATAATATTAAAAATATCAAAAATAGCTGAATTTTTATTTCTTTTTGGAGTTTGAACGACCGAGTGATCCGATTCATTGAAATTTAACGTTTCGTCCAATTCGGTAATGAAGGAGCCCGTTCAACGAAGGCTAACGAGAGAAATATAAATTGAACGAAGAGAATTCAATTTTCTTTGACCCCATTCGACATAGGTACTGAAATTTGGAACGTTGGAAATTGGAAAAAGAAGTTTGATCGTCGATGAGTGATATTCCCGATGGTATTTTCACGTAGTAATTGATATTTCGTTTAAGGTCGAGACTATCGATCGATGTGGATGACAAAAAAGAAAAAAAGATAAGTGGAGAAACGGCGAACGATGTTCGATGGTGGAACGTGCCGATCATTGAGATTGGATCGAAACACGTTGACGAGGTACTACGGAATAGGAGTGACCAGATGGACCCGGATTTACATTTCCCAATCGTCGTGTATGAATCGGTTAGTGAATGAGAGCTGGTCTACCGTTTCGTTCCACGTTGCTCGAGATAATCGCTCGGTTAATTAATATTTTCGAATGTGTGCGGTACGTTGGAATCGAACCTCGGGAATAATTGAACTAATCTGATGATGTAATCCGGCGGGTAGGGCGATTCACATCGAGACCCGAAGGGCTAACGAGAATGAAACATTGTTCGTCAATCCCAGCGTTGGTCCTTGGCTCCACCCTTCCCTCTCTCCACTGAATTAAAGTACACAATTCTCCATATTTCGGAATTCGAGCTCTGCGTCACGCTCTCGTACGACCAATCGCAAATCCGAGATAATTGATACATCGTTCCTCGTACGTGACGCGTCGATCGAACTATCACGTTTCTTTTTTTCGGACCTCCATTTTTTTTCTATTTTTTTTTGGACTCCAAAATCCCTTGTTGTCTTTTAATTAAGGCAGTACAGTGAGTTTACTAGTCGAAGGTATGTCTAGATTTTTTTAAGCATGAAAATTGAAACATTTTAATACATTTGAGGATTATAGTATTTATTGTTGAATAATAATAATAATAATAATCATCATAATAATAGTAACTTTGTATCTTTGATTTTTTATATTTAGTAGCTATTATTTTTTATGGTTTTTGTTTGGGTTTGTTTGGGTTAAGAAAAACGAAAACAAAAGATACCGAAATAGATTTTGATGAAGCAGTTTAAGATCGAATTGAATTTTTTGTTAGTTTATTTTACACGCGTCTAAAATTCGTTTCGACTAGATCGGTAATAATTTTGAAGTTTTTGGTTTTATTTGAAGGATTTTTATTTCTGATTTTGAAAATTGAGTATTTTCAGCGTGTACTTTTTTCTCCCACGTATGCCTCGAAAAAACGAGAAAAGAACGAGCCGTAGAAAACTCCGGAAAACCATAAAAAAAAAAGTGCCTACGAAAATCCCAGTGGGATTTAACAATTATTTGGATTGGATTAATCGTCAACTATCGAACGAAACTTCTCGTTCAGGAAATATGAAATTTTATCTCTCTATACCCAACGTAAAGCTAATAAAAGAATACACGATTTTCGATGAACCCTAAATAGTCAATTTCTATTTTTTTTTTCTTCGACTTTTACTCCCGAAAAAATCTTTTTTCCAGACCGGAAAAAAAATCGAGGCAATTTTCCTTCAGCCGTTATCCAACGATGTCATAAAATCCACGTTTTCGTCCCAAGCGTCGGATAGAGGCAATAGCTAGGGAAAAAAAACCAGGATCATTTGAACCTCCGACTACGTCGACCGAGAGCCGAAAAATACAATGGTATTTTCGCGAATTAAGCACGACATAGATGAGAATGAACGCGGTTCGCCTCTCCTCTCTCACGGAACGAAAAGAGAGACGGAAGTCCGTTTCTCGTTGGTGTATGGTAGGGAGAATTAGTGGTGGATTTTAGATGGAGAACTATAGCGTTGGGCTGTGTGAAACGATACGTGCATACACGTGTATGTATAAATACAGTAAACTCCAAAAGTATGAGGCACCCTGTGAATTTTTCATCCGGACGAAACATCGAATATCTGGTCGAAAAAAAATCGCTAAATTTTTCAAAAAAAAGAAAAAAAAAAACGAAACCGAAGCTAACGATGTCCTTTTTCACGAACTCATCGCTGAATAACGATATCACTATTTTACAAAGCCCAAAAACCGCGGTTATGCCGGGTAAAAAAAAATCGTAAAAAACCATATTTTTCAAAGTGACCTACAGGGTACAAAAAAAAACGTAAAAATAAAAATGAAACGGGAAAAGGTAGGTGGATTCGTCAGCTTTGAAACTCCACTCGGTAAATCGGGGTGCGATTTTTTTTCGCCGAGATATTCGATTTTTTATCCGGAAACTCAGAGCTGCGCGATACTTTTGAACGAGACTGTACTCATATAAATATATTTATATATATATATATATATATATATATATATATATATATATATATATATATATATAAGAAAAATCGTTGAGCCAG
>JAPYZI010007576.1:0-14144 GCA_030523105.1 Ophioninae sp. A BG-2022a
GCTTTTAAAATATTGCTATCCCCTTTGACATCGTTTTCTCTCTTTGGGACTAGTTTTTTCCCTAGGGACTTAAATTTCGTCACCATTTTGGTGCTGCTCGATCTTTTTATTTTTTCTGTTTTTCTCGTTTTTTTTTTTTTTTTCGTTTTTTTTTTTCAAATTTCAATTATACCAGCGATGTTAGAAAACACTGTGCGCAGACTCGGTAACTTGAAAATATTGGTATACCCTTTGACGTAATTTTCTCTCTTTGAAACTAGATTTTTCCCTAGGGACTTAAAATTCATCACCATTTTGGTGCTGCACGATCTTTTTATTTTTACTATTTTTCTCGTTTTTTTTCTTTTCTTTCGTTTTTTTTTCTTTTTTTTTTTTTTTTTTTTTTTTTTTTTTTTTTTTTTTTTTTTTTTTTTTTTTCAAATTTCAATTATACGAGCGACGTTAAAAAATACTGTGCGCAGACTCGGTAACGCTCGGTCGGTGCCATCCGCACCGACCGTTCGCTATTTATAAGTTTCAAACGCATCCTATGCGTAAGTATGGATCTTTTGTACATCGAGTACGCGCACGCGCCGTGAATCGTTGAATAGAAAATTATAGCATCCGTCCACTGTCTTCCTACTGTGAGAGATAGTTGACAACGAAAAACCAAACGGGCAAGAATTATACGCAGTCTCCCCCGCGTTCGCGTTTCGTAAAGAGACTCCAAATAAAAGTGAGCCTAAAAAAAACAGACATTTTACTTCTTTTTTTTTTTTTACCTCGAAACGTGAGACGTATGAGCATTCATTATTATTATATTTTCGTATCAGAAATTTTGGTGAAAATGATTAAATTATTGTTGTTATTATTATTGTTGTTGTTATTAGTAAGGTTTATTAATAAACAGTAATTGTTCGAATTGATCTTTCTGAGATTGCACCAATGGGAATTCATTTTCAATCAAATTTCGATTAATTGAATAATTGAATTTTTCACTTTGAATAAAAATGAATATAATTAAAATTGATAAATATAATTGATTCATTTCGTTTTTCCATGTATCAATTTCCATAAATTAAAATAATTTAATTGATTAATTTTATTCGTTTAATTTTCATCGATTTCATTAATTTTATTGATTCATTTCCATTATTTAATTTTAGATATTTAAATTGTTTGAATTGTTTTATTAAATTCTTCAGATTTTAATTATCTTTATTCAATTAAACGATTTATTGTCAAACAATTACACCGCTCGATCGATTAAATCGTAATTTCTTTTTTTTTTAACGGCTACAATGTTTTTGTTTTTTTTTTTTAGAATTAATTTTATTGTTTTAACGAGGCAGATAGAAGTACGAAATATCTCGGCAGGAAAGTACGCGAGTGGGCGAAACGATAACACGATAAAGTGGGGAAACGCAATTAATCGAAAATTACATCATCAAGGCGCACCCCGTATAGTCTTTGGCTGATGCGTCATTGGCCTGACCGCGAATGGCGCGCGCGAACGTTGAACCCGTTGAATTGCAAGAAACGCATTGTAAATTGTGTGGGCCTTGCGCTCGAGCTCATGGAAGAAAGCATTTTCGGGTGCAGGGTAATCCGATCGGAAGAATTAATTCGATGAACTTCCACGTGCGTGGCGTTAAACATTAAGAAAACAAAAAAAAAAAATCCTTTTTTTAATCAATAAAACTTTCAATTCCTTTATAGTTAATACATTTTTGTAATTCAATTGATAATATTTCGAACTATTTTATTTATTTATTTTTTGTCGAGAAATATCGATTTATATTTCGATCGATCATTGTCGATCAAAAAAACAACAAACAGCGCGACTCGTGTTAATTCTTTTTTATTAATTACTTGAATCAATTCTCAAACAATAAATAAATATAAATAAATGTACCATTTTTTTTGTGTGCGTGTTTTTTTTTTTTTTTTTTTTTTTTTTTTTTTTTTTTTTTTTTTTTTTTTTTTTTTTTTTATTTTTTTTTTTTTTTTAATAATTAATTTCGTCGAAAAATCGTTAGCTCTCAACAACATTTTTAAACAATTCGACTTCTCCTAACTTTCAATCCTTTTTATTTTTATTTTCGTAATTTTTTTCCATTCCCGATTCATTATTATTATATCTTTTTCCTCCCCGATTTTTTTTTTTTCCCCCGTTTTGCAATCACCCAAAAAGATGAAACAAAATTTCGGATTGCCCGCGAGCGCGTTCTTTTTTTTTATTCGATTAGCGGCAGTCTCGGTTGGATTTTTTGTCGTTGCTGTCCTTTTTTTTTTTTTTCTTTCTTTTTTTCTTTTTTCGTTCAGTCGTTTTTCGATCGATTCTCGAAGGAGCAATTATTCTCCGAGTCAACCATCCCGGGTTTAATGACTCGACGTGTACGGGAATACAAGCAAATCGTATTTCCTTCTCTACCCGAGGAAACCTGTCGTAAAAGTCCCTCGTCCATCTTCGCATCGCCGATCATCATCGAAAAAATAGTAAAATGAAAAAAAAAAAAAAATAAATAAAATAAAAAAAAATAAAAAGAAATTTTTATGAAAAAAATTGTTTAAAAAAATGATAAAAAATAAACAAAAAAGGGACACAAACGCGGACCCGCAAACTCGCGCGCGAATATCCGCAAAAAGCCTCGAGGAAAACGATCTAACCGTTAAGTAGTCCGTGAATAAATGAGCTGGCGTAAAACCGTTGTTGGACGGGTCTACCCTCGTTGTTAATAACACGCGAGAGAGGTTTCGAGAATGCAAAAATTTTCCCTCCCGATGTAGAGGCCCTCGTGCCTCGTTTGATCCACTTGAGAAATAATAAGCATGTTTAGAAAGTATACTCTACCATCGTAATGATAGAACCGCTCGATATGTGTCACGTGTCCGCTTGATAAATTTACCATCAAGCGCGGTAGCTATTTTTCTATGGATTACCAGGATGAATTGAGATCCAGCTTAAATTAGTACCATCGAGATAATACGTCGAAGTATTATCGTAGAAAATATCGACAATATTCTGTCGTGTATACGATTTGTCTTTTCTTTTTTTTTTTTTTTTTTTTTTTTTTTTATGTTTTTAATTTTTTTACATTTTAACTCGATTTATTTATCAAAATTTATTCAAGCCTAATTTTATGGGGATTCAACTCGTTTTGTTAATTAACGTTAATAACAATCAGTTTTATTGAGATTTTGACTCGTTTTATTAATAATAATTACTTTTATCGAAATTTAAGCGACTTTATGCAATTTTATTCAGATCTTCATTAATGTAATTTAATCGCCCGTCGATTCTTACAAATAAAAATCAAAACTAAGAACAATGATTCGTTCATCATCAATCAAAGATAAGTTCATAATTATCCGTCACTAATTCTCCACGATAGGTCCTTGATTAAATTTTACGCAAAGAAAAATGTATTGAAAAAAAAAAAAACAAATCTAAATGATTAAAACAACCTTCAGAATTCGCCATCACGGCAAAACCGCGGGTTATCACAAACCTCTGAAACTTCAAATTGAACGAATTTCAAAATAACAATTTTCCCCAAACGTCGAACATTTGAATAATCTTTTGTTTTTTCTTTGGCGATGCACGATAAACGATCGATATAATCATGTGACTAACATTACGAGAAATGGTTCCGGCTAATCCGGCGATCGACGAATCGCTCAATTAACTTATAAAAAATAAAAAAATAATTAAAAATTCTAGAATTTTATCGGAAACAACTGCTCACCCAAAATTCCTTTCGTCGGTCTCCAGATTTTTCGGGATGATCCTGGAATTATACCCAAGAGAAAAACAAATGGAATTAAAGTTCTGATCGACAGAGGTTCTGATAGAAAAAAAAATAGAGGAGTTGAAGAATGATCATTTTCGTTGCACTCGTAGAAAAATAAAAATATAAATATATAAATATAATCATAAAAAAAAAAAAAAATCAAAAATATATCATGGAAAAAAAAGAATCTCATGGAAAAAAAAAATAAAAAAAAACGGGATTCGAGCATGAGGATTGAAAAAAAAAAACAACAACAACAAAATTGAAAATTGTTTCGCAGGTGGGTCCACGCGCGGGGATGCGACGAGATCCCTGCGCCGTCTGCGGTATGCCGGTGTTTCTAGCCGAGAAGCTATTGATATCCCGAACGGCTTATCACCGTACGTGCTTCCGTTGCGCCCGTTGTAACAATCAATTGACCCCCGGTAATTATTACGAAACGGAGGAGGGTCAGTACTGTTGCGAGACTTGTCCGGACGAGGAATCAGCCGAAACATCGAGGAATCCCGAGACATCGTATTATCGGGACGATAAGAGATCGGTGATGATGGATCGTGAGGACAATACGGCGGATGAAACGGAACCGGAAGTATACAAGAGATCGTTAAGCGACGAGGAGAAGAGCGAGCGTCGAGGAAAGCTGAGCACGGGTGATAAATTAACGATCCGTCAACGATCATTGATAAAAGAGGAGAACGGTTCATCCGGAGATTTGACGAAATATTCGCAGACGGCGCAGATGCGATTAAACTTCATGACGAATCATTTGCTCGCTGAGAGTTCATCGAGGCTCCCGGATGAACGAACGTGGAAAAACGTCGATCAACAATTATCAACATCGAAGGATTCAACGAGCCGGGACGAAGTTGAAGATAAACGTCGCTTGCCCAAAACCCCGATTCATCGACGTATCGACGAATCTCGCGCGATGGACGCACCCCAAGAAAAAAGTCCCTTTAGAAACGATTCGAACTCTGTAACAAGGGAAAATTTAGCGATTAACGATTTTAGCGATAGCAAGAACGACGACGACGACGACGAACGTTTAAAAACCGACGAAATACCGATTCGCTCGGTTACGATTAATCTAAGTTACGATAAGGATTACCAAACGAAAAATAACAGCGATAATGCCGATCTCCCTATCGACGATACGAAAATTAACGATCGGCTAGAAACCGACGAGAACAGAACCAACAATACCAAAGATAAAATTGGCCCGGATATCGAAGAGGGAAAGAGGAAAGAGGCTTCTCCAAACGAGGAAACTCTTTCCCTCGTTCAGAGACGATTGAGGATTTTCGAGAGTCAAAAAGTCGAGGAAATCAAGAAGGAAGTACCGATCGTTAACTCCTCGACGAGTTTACGGGTGGTAAACGAGAGCAAGGACGAGCGGGACGCTCGAGATATTTCCGATGACCTTGGAAACGAGAAAAAGTCAGAAATCGTTTGGGTACCGGAAGTATCGCCGATCGAAGAAATATCGAGCCCCGAACTCGTGCCAATCTCGGTGGAATTAAAAATTAACGAAACGCCTCCAGTGCCTTCCCGAAAAACTCGCAAGGACGATCTTTTCAAAGTCGAAAGGTCATCAGAGGTCACCGTACTCAACGCTTCCGGGGTCGATCTCAGCGAGGATGAAAATTATCCCAGAGATCTCAATCCGTTCGGAAGCGATGACGACGGTCCACCCCCAGCGAGAAAAACCGATGAACAATCCCCCCAACGATCCAATCGCGTTTCTACTAATCCCTTCGGCAGCAGCGACGACGAAGAGGACAACTCCGGGCCCGTCCTACTTCCGCCTCGTCCAGCCGCGAGAAACATCTCGAAAACCCCCGAAATATCGAGAAACGATTGTTCCACAAACGAGGCCCCTACCAAAAGACGTCTCAAAGCACCGCGTATCAATCTCAATCCGTTTTGGAGCGACGACGACGAGGATCGCGAGACCGAGGACGAAACTCACGATCGAGGCTCAACTGCCAATACTCCCGTTCCTAAACCACGAACTATTAGGTATTCTTTATATAGATTCATTATTTTTTCAATCGATTGTATTTTTAGTAATTTTTTTTTTTTTTTTTCTTCAATCGAACTTTAATTTGTTTTTTCGTTCAATCGAATTTTAAGTAATTATTTGTTTGGGTTTGTTTGGGTTCAATCGAATGTTAAATTCGTTCTTTTTCGTAAACTCAATTTTTAGATCATTTCTGTTTTTTGTTTCGTTCAATCGACTTTTAAATCATTTTTTTTTTGTTCAATTGAATCTTAACTAATTGTTGTTGTTTTTTGTTTCGCTCAATCGGCTTTTAAATCATTTTTTCTTGTTCAATTGAATCTTAACTAATTGTTGTTGTTTTTTTCTTTCAATCGAATTAAGTAATTTTAAAAAGATGTTTTTAGATCACATTTGTACTTATCTATAAAATAGTAAATGATTAATTTTAGAGATGAATAAATCAGTAATCATTGAAAGACTGAATATACACGATAATTGTTCAAAATATAAGATGACTATTGAAGCTTCTCGGGCTGCGGGAAATAAGATGAATCCTGACGTGGCTAATAAATACTCCGCTTTATATGCAACGTATTTCTCATTAACAGACAGACCACAGATTCATCCCTGTCGCCGTGGAGGAACGAGCTGAATCGGGGCGATATTTACGCGTCTAACAGTTCCCTAGCGAGCACGGGATCCACCTCGACACCCGGCGGAACTTACAGAAAAAAGAAACCCGCACCACCGCCACCTATCGTCAAGGAATTGTTCACGTCCGGTCCGGATTCCCAGCCGTCTTCGATCAACACTTTTACCGTGAGTGTACACCAACGAAACTAGGCTGTGACCTAAAAGAAATCCCAACAATTTTCATAAATTTTTAACTTCAAATAATAATAATAATAAACTAGATAGCGAAACGTGTGTTTGGGTTTGTTTGGGTTCCGATTCGAGACGTTAAGGAAACGTTTTTATTTCCCGTCTTTTCAGAGCAATTCTCTGCGATCGATTCCGAGAGGTAGAAAAACAAAAGCGGCTCCACCACCTCCACCTCTACCACCATCGTCTTCAGTCCCAACTAGTACACCGTGCAGCTCGAATCTCACGTCCAGTATGACAATCACCGAATCACCGATTATCGACAACGAAAAAACAACCGAGCCGAGCGATTACGACGCGTGGAAGCAGGAAGCGAAGAGCGACAAGGACGAAGCTAACAGAAGCAAGCGGAGCATGACGGCGTTGTCGTGCGACGAGGAAAATACGAGCTCTTACGACGTATACGCGGACAAGAGTTTCCACGGAAAATGGAAAAGGAAAAAAGGACCTGCACCGGCGAGGCCGATTCCACACAGAAGAAAAGTACAGCCCAACCAACTTTTTTTTTTCAATCAATCATTCTTTTTACGATTGAAAAATCAATTTTCACGGTTTTCAAAATTATTTTTTCGATAAATTAATAATATTGATACACCTAATCGTCTGGACACAAATTTCGTGAAATTCCGTAAACCCCGATCAAACGCGTCGATAAATTGTGATATCTCGATCTGCTGTACCAACGGAGATAACCCAAACGTTCAATTTTAACGATTGGAACTTGTTGTTTCTCATCGTTCGACAGATCAAAGTGATGTCGTTGAAGGACGTGAAACTCGAGCTCGACGAGATCGAGATGCAACAGCAAGGCCTCGAAAAACAGGGTGTCAGACTGGAACAGCTGATAAGAGACAGAGCAGAAACTGCCGATACGACCGAAGGTACTTCGAAAGCTTTCATTCCAAAGAAACATTAATACAGATATTTATATCTGAAATTTACATTAATCGGGCAGGTTTATTTCTGTAAAATGTCTTTTGATGACGTTCTTCGTTACGTCTGAAGAATACAATTCATTCCTGTTTTTCCTTTTTTTTTTTTTTTTCTGAAAAATAAAATCCGCGATTACTGATAATCATTTATTTGCAACATTAATATTGAGTTGTTTGATGAACAAGATAATATGTATTTTTAAGGCACGAGTTTGGGTTTGGACGTGGAGGAACTTGTTCTCGAGCTGTTTGCTCTCGTGAATGAAAAAAACGAACTTTTTCGACGGCAAGCGGAGCTCATGTTATTACGGAGGCAGCAGAGGCTCGAGGAGGAACACGCCGATATCGAGTATCAAATTCGTTGCCTCCTGTGCCAGCCGGAAGCGACGAAAACGGATTTTGATAAGCAGCGAGAAGAGAAGCTTATACAGAGGTACGTTTACTCAAAACAACGAAAGAACAACGAAAATGATTTTTTATCACATCTCAGGTTTCGATCAGAATATTGAAAACTTCTATACGAGGTTTTTTTTTTTTTTTCTTCTTTTAAATAAGGTGATTTTTTATTTTTCCGAGTTCACGAGGATCTCAAAATGTTGATTTTCGTTTCAAGATTGGTGGAAATCGTCGAGCGACGAAACGAAATCGTCGAATGCCTCGAAATGGACAGACGCCGGGAAGTCGAGGAGGATCGAAGTATAAACACGCAAATGGGAATATACGCTGGTAAAAAAATCCATAATCGAGATTAAAAATGTTTTTTTCCTATTCGTATCTACGAAAGCAGAAATAAAATGGACCAAAAAAGTGTACATCGTGACGTATAAATATTCTCTTTCACAGCCAAAAACAAAGCCGACTTTGTCAAAGAGCTCGAGGACGAGGAGAGCAATCGTTCGAGAAAATCGAAAAAGACGAAACTCAAGGAAAAGGCGAAAGAAAAAATATTGCGCAAAGTTCATAAAAAGGACGCCGACAAGGACGTGGACGAGACTGAAGTTAAGCTGAAACGCCAAAACAAGAAAAAGTGGTTCTAAACTTAATAGAGACATTATCAAGTGGACTAGGGAACGTAAAACGGCTATAAACGGATACAATCGCAAATGAAGAACAAAACTTTCGGAATAATCGAAAGTACCAGAATCTCGTTATAACTCGTAGCTAAGCAATGTTCAGTCAATATTTAATACGCATTTTATTTCTCCTTTATACATACGTTTTTCCGTTTTTTTTTTTTTTTTTTTTTTTTTGAATATGTACGTTTGTAGTTAATAAATATAGATTGACAATAATATATAGATCTCGATGGTTTACTTGGAGTTTTCATCAATGCAATGCAACGAACATATTGTTTTTTCCATCGTTGGTTTCTACCACATTCTTCAATAACCCCCCAAAACGACTCGAACGTTATTTCTTTTTTTTTTTTTTAATAACCCGACAAAAATTTACAAAACAAAAACTGATGGAAGAATTTTCATTTTTTTCCATTTATTTATTTAAAAATTATAACATTATGAAGATTTATTAAAAATTTTGAAAATTCGTACCGGAGTCTCGTCGAGCTGCAGGAACAAATTTGGCTTTGATACTTCCTCGTCTTCGTGGGACAATCCACACGTGTCTGAAACGAAAGAATTAATATTAGATTTTAAAAAATGCCGATTTTAATACCTCGCAAAAAAAAAAGAACGAAATTGTACGGACGTAAGAATGAATTACTGTTATTTTTGTAAAGCCTTATATTTTTAGAGAACCCACACAAACGCAAACAAAATGATTTGTTTTTGTAGTGGGAATGACAAGTAATCACAATATTTTTTTTACATTATCGAAAAAAACGGAAATCTCAATTCCGTACCTAATTTTTCGAAAAAATGCGATAGCGTTTCTTCGTTTCTAACCGTCGCGGCGACAACAACGAGAGGATTGGACTTTCGTAAAAGAACGGTGATAGCTTCGATGAACTCGCTATAGATGCGCTCGTCGTAGATGACATCCGAAGCCAAAACGACTTCCGGGTTTTCCCAGTTGGGATCCACTTCGTTTTCGGTCATCGAAGACCAATTAAGGAATTTTATTCTCACGTCTGTAGTGCGATAAGTCATTTTGTACGTTTCCTCGTCCCACACGATCGTCCGAGTATCGTTGAATTTCGTTTCCTCCTTTTTACCGATATTCAAATCCACGTTTTTCAAGATCGTATCGAGCACAACGGGATGACAGTCGGAAAAAGTGTACCGTTTTGGTGAACACATGCGTATTACAGAGAGCCCGACTAATCCGACGCCTGAGCCGAGTTCCAGGACGAGCTTGTTCTTTATCCTTGATTCGTTCGCGATGCACCATTCGATCAGCGGAAAGCTAGCCTGCCCATTTATTGAATTTGAAAACATTTTCAATCCAATTAATTCCTTCGCATGGTCGACGCACAGCCACTACACACGTGTACACTCGCATTGAGCAAACGACGTTTGTTATGATTTTTGAGAACGGTTTCATGAAATGGCGGTTGGTAAGACCACGTCAGTCGAACTAATTACTATTTTAGTACTTCATTTTTCATAATAATAATTCAATGAGTTTATTACCAACCTGTTTTTAATAATTAGATTCTTATGATGAATATTATTATGTGTACTATCCATGCGAAAAAGGACATACCTGCCAAGTACACAGCCCAGTCGTTCCGACCGATATCAAGCTCTTACTTTCCTCCAGAATCAGCCTATCCGTGCCGTCTTCACGATCGAACACATATTGTCGGTAATGAGACGAGTTTTCTTCGTCGCTGAGCATCATGTAACTCGCCAGTGTTTCGTACAATTTGTCGTAGAGTTCTTCTCCATCGTTGTTCTCGGACTTGAATATAAAAGCATAGCCGTTACAGTTTCCTTTGTGCGTAACATTAACAGAGACGCTTTGAAGTATCTTTGTTTGTTCCATGCGAAAACCTTTTCAATCAGGGCACGGAGGAAGGCGATTCTATACGACAACCTAGGTGGATATTTTATAGATCCGACATCGTTTATGGTACTTTCAAATATCCTTCTTTGCGTCTCGTAATCCAGCGGCTTGTTGAACTTTTCATTGGATTCCTACGTAGAGATATAATTACCTATGAAAATATGAAATCCGCGTTGGACCGTCATTCGGGAAAAAGCATAGACGCTAGGATGCACCCTAGAGAAACATAACCTTGCAAACTTACGAAAGCAGTTTTCGCGCACACCGATCATGAATAAAAAGTTGAATAACCTTGCAACTTTCGTACATAACTTTCTCACTTATGATTAAGTCAAAGTAAAGATCTTATTTAAAGAATTCGTTTTACCCCAGATCCTCAAATTAAAAAAAAAAAAACTTGATCTTTAGAGAACAAAAGACACGAGGATGCGTGAACTCACCGATTGCAGTGTTAGATATAACGAGACTTACCGTATAAAAGAATTTTGAAATTGGAGCGCAGCAGAGATACTGCCTTTTGATGTATTCAACATCATCGTCGTCCAGAGTCATAATCCTGGAACGTTTCGTCTCCGGTAAGTGCACAAAATCTCGGAATATACGAGATTAGTTTTTACCACGAAAATTTCGACGCGTAGACTGGGACTTTTTGATTAGCACATAATTCTTTTGTCACTGTTTTACAGAAATGAGAAACACCAACTTTTCATTCAAGTTTAAAATCACAATATTAGCTTCTAAGATATGATTATACCGAAACGACACAGGAGAAACATAACACCAACGGCCGTTTTATTTCCACGTGACCAAAGTCAGATAACTAGCGCTAAGAGTGGCAAACTATGAAACTAAAAAATCCGGACAAAAGTTCTCGAGCGCTAATTCCAATAGCCCTGAAGTTGTCAACATAGCCGAGAAAAACGCCGGCTCCATCTCAAAATGATAAATGTTCGCGAAAACGCCGTGGGATGGCGCCACCGGTCTACTTTCCAGCAGCCTCGCAGTGCGGGAGCAGCTTTCCGAGTGTTTTGTACACATATCAAGGAGTAAAAAAAAAAACACCGCGCTACTGAACACAAGAAACAATTATGGTTTCATCGAAGTAGCATCGTGCCTATCACCTGAACAAGTCGATCCCCTCCTCGCCGTAAAAACGCTTGTTACATCAGTAACCCCAGTTTTTTTCCTCGTTTCCCGCAAAATGTCACGAGAATCGCCCAAGTTCCGCCCAACATAACCAAGAACAGCAGTACATTTGAAATTCCATCTCCCCGTCAATTATACGATACAACCCAAACAAATCCATTGAATTATACAAATCCCGTCCAGCGTTGTTATTGAGAGAGAAATAAAAAAAATGATAAATTCCGCATCGTGGAGAATTTAGTCGGTAAATGCATCGGATAATTGGTATTCATCGTGTGCGAAGCTGCGAATTATGTATTATGTTCGCTCTGTGAAATCGTGTTCTCCGCCCATTTTTTTCCTCTCTTCTGTAATTAACACGGCGCGGACACCCGCGCGACGTGACGGGCACGAGTATACTCCCGGTCTCGAACACTTTTATTCCAATGAAATGGTATAATAATGCAACAATTTAATGGCCGTGGCTGGGACGTCGCGATCGTTAATCGCTTGACCCCGTTCGCTCGAGCCTTTACCATGCAAAATACTTAAAAATGATATACGTGCACGTGTGTGCGCGTGCGCGCCTATCACACCCTCGCGGCCGTATACTTGTAGGTGTGATGTAATGAACTGCAATTTAACGCGATTTCGAACTAATGCGTGTCGAATTTATTCCCAGCTATAATTAAGTCTCTTGGCCTGAGCTCTTTTATTTCTTTCCATTACGTATTATTATTCTAGTATAGTTGTGTCAACCGCCGCCACTTCGACAACGGCGACAACAATAAGCACCAATAACAACAACAACAGTACTAATAATAATTATTATAATTATTATTGATTTATTATTATTAATATGTTGCTGTTCTTGTTGTAAATTATTGTAATTATTAGAGTATATAAGATACGTTTACAAAAAACAGTATAACAAATATAACGAATAGAGTTATTGTAAAAATTACAAAAAAATTATTAAAATTATATAAAAATGATTGGAAAAATAATATTTATTGTTTAATCTGCTATAACGATGAAACGACTACAATAATCATCATTATTATTAATATCGTTGTTGCTGTAGTGATTATTGTTGTATTATTATTATTACGAGTTGTACATTTTATTACATTTTATTTTTCCAATAATTTTATTCCATTAAATTAATTTGTCCAATTAATTTCCAGTACATTTTATTTTTCCAATAATTTTCATATCATTCGAATAAATTTAATTTTCAAAATGTCAATGCCTTTTTTGTAGTTTTTTCCAATTCGATAAATTTTTTGCAATTTTTATACACTTATTGGGAACTTTCGTAATAATTTTCTTAACGATACTTTCAATATTGTTTTTCGTATTGTATTTTGAATTTATACATAAATAATAATAGCGATAGTCCTGCGTTAAATAACAATTTTTTTCAATTGTCAATTTTCTTTTCACTGTTATTTTTGTCAAGCTTCGATTGTTTGAAAAATAAACAATCGTTCGGAGAAAAAACGTTTCGCTAGCGTGTTAACACCTGCGAAACTTTTGATTATTAAAAATTGTGCTGATTCGAGGTAAAACGAAGATGAAGAAAAAAAAAAATAGTCGAGCAACCAGCAGACGTGTGAAAACATGTTTTCGTCCTATGGTCCATAAAGAGATTAGGTTTCCTAACGAGAATCCAATTACGAGAAACGACTCTCACGTTCATATATGTACATCGGGGAGATATAAATCCTATCGTGACCCTGGCAATTGTCACGTACCTCGATGAATCTCGCTCCAAAGACGATAATGCCTTTTCCAACTACCAATCGCTATACTCGACCCTCCAACATTCACAATCTTTTTCCAATTCAAATTTCTCATCCAATGAGCAAGTTTATGCGATGCTGGGACATCATCAGAAATAAAAGAGACCACCATCTTGCTGGCTGCTTTAATCGCGAATTCTCTCTCGGGATTCGAGGTCATCAATTCGCAGGTCAAATCATTCGAATCGACGTGAATAACGAATCCTCAAAGCAAAAACGTTTTTGGTTTTATAATTCTTTTATTCGATTTTCTTTAACACTTTGTATAAACGCAAAACGATCGTGACGTTTATTTTAGTTTTCGAGCGTTCGTAACGATATACGATATTTATATTCGGATTTTTTGATAATTCGCTTTTTCTTCGAAGTGCTCGAATTAATTGAAAATTTCGTCGCATCTTAATAATTATCTTTCTGGAATTCTGAAATTTCAGTAGAAACCAAAAGTCTGATTCGAAATATTGTAAATACAAATCGCCAAAGCCTAAATTAAACTGTTGGCATTCTAAATACACTTCTCAAAATCATAAATCCAATTCTGATAATTCGAATAATTTGAATCGAAAGAAAATCTCATAATATCATTATGAAAATCTAAATCTAAAAACTAGATTCTAAAAATCTTAAAACGTCAACGCAAAAATCTAAATCTAAAAAT
>JAPYZI010007578.1:0-24489 GCA_030523105.1 Ophioninae sp. A BG-2022a
AATCAGACATCGACTGTTAAAATTTCTCGTTTTTCGGTTCAGCCATTTTTGAGAAAAGTTCCAAAAAACATTCAATAAAATTCACAATCAGATGTATCGTCTATATAAATCTGCATATTTCCAACGTTTTTTTGAAAATATCAAAAAATGAAGAGTACTAGGCCCTTCCGCAAGTAATCAGACGTCGACTGTCAAAATTTCACGTTTTTCGGTTCAGCCATTTTTGAGAAAAGTTCGAAAAACCTTTAATAAAATTCGTTGTCATTACCGCTTCGCGTTGATACCCGAAGTAATTTGTGAACGGGAATCGTAACTTCGTGTCGTTTGTATTTCAGACTGAAATCTGCTCTAGCGCCCTCACGGACGTCATTCACGCAGTGATCAATGGAACCGATGGTTGCTTGTTCTGCTTCGGCCATGCGGGTCTCGGTAAGTCCTCCTCGTATATCGTGCTGTAAATTAGAGAGAAAAGATAAAACATTATTTTTATCACAATTTTTTTGTTCCGGTGTTATTTTACGATCAGCTGGTGTAAATTAGATACGTCCATCCCGTTCATTTTCTTCCTCTTTATCTCTGCATATTTTCTTTCCCCTTCTTCATCGTCCTACGAGCACTTTTGCAAAGGCGGAAATGTACGAGGACGAAATACTACCCCTGCAGAATCTTCAGTTCGACGTCCTCGTGGACAAAACGCCATTGTTATCTCGAAGAAAATCCATCCGGACGTAGACGAGATAATTGCGTAAATGAACAACTCGAGCGGTAAAGAGTGAGAGGAAAAGAAAAAAGGAGAAAAGTACGTCGATAGTGAGATAGAGAAAACGAGCCACGAAACGAATGGAAAGAAAAAGCACGAAGAAACTTTTTTACCTCGTCCTTTTTTTCCGTTCACGACTTTCCACCAACGTAAAATGTATTTTTCAATTACTATAACTACTCACGAGAAATCCTGTCAAAATTTTCGTCGAACTCTATTTTTTCTGTGCTAAACCATTTTTTGGAAAAAAATTGTTCGAACTGATCAAAAGCATAGTAGAATTCCTTATTAATAAATAGAATTTTATTTTGAAGAGCTAGACTACTGCGACGACTCGAAATGTAATGTTCTTAAAAAAATAATTTTGTTGAAGAGAGTAAGATTATTTGAAAATCGTTTGAACATTTAATCGTACGTAAATTAACAAAATTGTTTGGAAAATTTTATCGACAAATATTAATAATCACATAATTTCCCACACACTTATAATATATTCGGTATTAATGAATATAATATATTATAACAATATTAATGATACAAAAATTTTTCTTATAAAATCATTGAATATAAATTTTATAAAAAAATAATTAAATTAATTCGATTCACGAATATTAATAATTAAACCGTTGAATTTTGCTTAGTTAAACCAAAACAAAAATGAATATTTTGCTTGAAATACATAATAACTGAAACAATTTATATTTAAAATCATATTTTAAATTAATAAGTTAAAAAATATTATGAAATAATTTCAAATTGTCTTTTTTTTTATCCAGCCATTGTGCAGCCATTTTTAATTTTTTGGAAGACTCGAAATAAAAATAATTTTTTTTTCTTCCAATTAACAATAATGAAAACAGTTTTTAATTACAATATCATTTTAATTATAAATAATATAAACAATTTTTTTTTTAATTTAGCCACTGGACTACAATTTTTTATTTTTCACTAAATAAAAAATCGTTTTGCCTACCTACATATATTTATTAAAAAAATCTACAAGATTTTGCTTGATTGATTTATTAGAATTTTCAAAAAAAAATCTTTAAAAAGATTTGATTTGTATTATCCAAAGGTTTGGAAAAGTGAAGAAAGGCTGACAATCGGCGCACTTGTGACCCACTTGGAAAACATATTTAGCCAGTTGGGGAAGAAACAAACTTGTCCCATCAAGGCACTTGGTGGAGGGCCACGTACAAGCTCGCACACCACGAGCAATCTCGTTTCCTCGGCATTATCGGATTTTCGCTCACCCACACGACGTTCATGCCTGAATAATAATATCGAAAGTTCGACAATGGTTCGAGCACCCGTGACACTTTGGTTTCGTCGCGGTCGAAATGAATTTTCCGGCAGTTATGTCAGCCCATGTGTGTATCAGGAGCTTCGCGAAATGCATCGATAAATTGCTTTCGAAATTGATGTCGCGAGGATGTACGAGCTACTGTTATCTCCCATAATGCTCGTTTACGATGACGACCACGGGAGGTGCCAATATTGCCAACGATTTATCGTCAAATACGCTATTTTCCTAACTTCCATCAAAGTCCCTATTCATTTTGCCATATGACTGGTAAAAATGTTCATTTGGCGGTTTTGAAAATTTTTGGGAGACAAAAAGGAGGCTAAAAAGTTTCATCATATTGGTGTAAACCGATATATTTGAGTTATTTTTTATTTTTTTATTTATTTTTCAAAAGAATCCACAAATGGATCATTACAGACGATCAAAAAGTGGACTCTGGATAATCCAATAATGGAGGATTCTAAACAATCAAAAAAATTTCTTATTCTAGAAAATCCAAAATGGATCATTTCAGAAAATCCACAATCAATCATTTTAAAAAATCCACAATTAACCATTTTAGAAAATTAAAAATGGACCTTTTAAAAAAATCCATTAATGGTTCATTCCAGTCGATCGAAAATTGGACCGTTTCAGAAACTACAAAAATAAATCATTCCGAACAATCAAAAAAATTGACCATTTCGCGCAATACAAAAATGAATCATTCCAGATAATCCAATTATATTTCCTCCATTTTCCACAATCAAAAATGGACCATTTCATACCTAAAAGCAGGCTATTCCAATAATTCATAATTACAGACGATCCAACAATGCCCCATTCCTGCAATCTAAAAATGGATCATTCCAGATGTTGGAAAAAATGGACCATTTCGAATGGAAAAAAAACTGACCATGGGAGAAAATCCATTAATGGACCATTTCGAAAGGAAAAAAAATGACCATTGGAGAAAATCCATTAATGGACCATTTCGAACAGAAAAAAAAGTGACCATTGGACAAAAATCACTCTGGAAAAAAAAAATCCACTCTTTTCGGCCTCGAATATACTCTTTGAGTATATTTAAGGCCCAAACCCAAACAAACCTAAACAATAGTGTTTCTGGGAAACGTCTGGAGCAAAAAAAAAAACTATACGACATTCTCACCCATCCAATCTTCGTAACGAAGCCAGCGTGTGTGCGGAATGGTGAAAAATTCATTTCAAAGACTGCCGCACGCCTGTGGCGCTCTATCGACCCGTTCCGCAGCGATTTAAAAATTGAAAAAGGTCGAATTATTTATTCAGTCCGGGCCCGTCCAAGCTTTCCTACGTTTCCGTGTTTTTCTTTTTTATTTATTTTCTTTCTTTTTCTTCTTGCCGCACCGAGTACTCGAATGTGACTGCGGTCTATGAACTGCAAGTGTACTTCGGGTGTGCAGCAATGCCGAGACACGAAGTTGTTTTACATTTTAAGTAGTGATATCGAGTTTGCATGCAAATGCCTGATTATATGGACGGACAAAAAAACTTATGGCGCGAGCGAAAGAAAGAACAACCAAAAGAGATTTCACGAGAATTCTAAGACTGCAAATCGAGAAATGGACGCTGCAACGAACTGCATGGAAATTATAAAAAACAAGTAGTCCCTGAATATCGCGAAGTGAATTGTTCATTGGCGTAGTCAAGATGGGCAAAAAATGGGCCTCCAACCCCCTTAATCGATCCAGAAGGATTAAATAATTAAATAATGAATTATAGATATAATTGATTATTTTTGTAACAATATTATTTAAATAATGAATCAATTGTAAGTATGGTCGATTTTGCATTGGGTCGAGGACGAACACTGCCTTCCCCCAATCAATTTTTAATTTTCAAATAAGTATAATAATCGATTTTACATCGAACGAGAATTTTGGTAATAATTGTATGGAAGTAAATAAATCAATTATGTTTTATAATTATATAATAAAAGTGATAATACTTAAATAATTAAATAAATGATAAATCTGCATAAAATTGACAATTGTGTAATTTTTATTTCGAAGAAAATCGTCGTGAAGAGAAACAGTTTATTTTTGCTAGAAAAAACCCTACCCGTTTTGATAGAAAACAAATATTGGCTACGAAAAAATCATTATTATGTAATATATATTAAGAAAAAATGGTTGTGCAGAGAACCAGTTTATTTTTGTTAGAACAAGCTCGACCAATTCAGTCAGAAAAAAATTACTGGCTATCACAATGAAACGTTAGGGAAGTACAATGCAGAAAAAACGAAGGAAGGTTTATTATCTAATTTTTATTTGGAAGAAAATGGTCGTGAACAGAACCAGGTTTATTTTTTCTAGAAGAAGCCCAAACAATTGTGACAGAAAAAAAATACTGGGTACGGAAAAATCATTATTATGTAATATATATTTTCAAAAAATGGTTCTTCAGAGAACCAGTTTATTTTTGTTGGAACATGCGCAGAAAATTCCGTCAGAAAAAAATTACTGGCTACGGAAAAATCATTATTATGTAATACATATTTTGAAAAAATGATTGTGCAGAGAACCAGTTTATTTTTGTTCGAACAAGCTCGATGAATTCCGTCAGAAAAAAATTACTGGCTACGGAAAAATCATTATTATATAATATATATTTTCAAAAAATGGTTCTGCAGAGAACCAGTTTATGTTTGTTCGAACAAGCTCGACCAATTCCGTCAGAAAAAAATTACTGGCTACGGCAAAATCATTATTCTGTAATATATATTTTCAAAAAATGGTTCCGCAGAGAACCAGTTTATTTTTGTTCGAACAAGCTCGACCAATTCCGTCAGAAAAAAATTACTGGCTACGACAATGAAACGTTGGAGACGTGCAATGGAGGAAAAAGGAGGAAAGCAGCGAGATAAAATATGCTACTGGGACAGTTCGTCGTACTTTTCGGTTCTTAACGCCCAGCATCGGATTATCTTTACTTCGTGGTCGAGTTATGTATTCAACGGGAATGCACGTATACGTATATACGAATCGGTACAACATTTCTGCCAAGAGATATCTCCGAGGTCTCGCTATATACACTCGGCTCATTTTTCGTTCCTCTGGATGTCTTCAACCAGTGGGAAATAAGTGCGACAATTTCTTCCCTCGAGTGAGCCCGACAATTCGTTAAGTAAACTCCATTGTGCCAAGAGTGAAGTATTTACTTTTCATAATTTTAATACGGAGGGGCCGAAGTGTGGTACCGTCGTATTCATTTGGTTATTACACGGCTCGTATAACTCGAACCGCACGGGCTATCGATTTTCCCAGGACGAAATAAAAGGATGAAACGAGTCTTGATAAAATTCAGAGGATCGTCGAAGTATTTATTTTCTTGCGGTTGACGCATCGAGTTTTTTTTGGTATTTAATGACATTCGATTAAATTGAATTCAATTAATTCACTTTTAGTTAAATTATTAGATTTTTGAGTTTCAATTACTTTTATACAATTTTTAATGGCTGAGTTATCAAATAAAATAATTATTAAATGAAATGTTAAAGACACGTACTAATTATTATTGTATAGATTTTTTTTTGAATTGTTATTACGATTCTCAAATTATTGTTTTATTTATCTTGCGCTGCTAAAATAATTATGGATTATTAAAGGACCTGGAAAATAAAGTAACGATGGATTTCAGATGCAATTTAAGTGATATATTTAATTAATACGTTCGGATCATTTTATTATTATTAATAATTTATGAAAAGCTCTCTCGCTCTTTCTATATATATATATATATATATATATATATATATATATATATATATCTCTTTATATATATATATATATATATATATATATATATATATATATATATATATATATATATATATGATTATATATTGAATATCCCAATGATTGTTGATCAATTCATCTCTTATATTACATTAATTAATTTATGTTTTTTAATTACTAAATTATTCGGTAAAAAATGGTCAAATAATTCACGTATTTTCATAGAAATTTTGAAAATTACAGTTCTTGATAGAATAATAATTATATTACCAAAAACTATAATTTCCAAAATTAAATAAATTGATTTTCGTTTTTTAATAACTAAATTATTCAATAAAAAATTGTCAAATAATTCACATATTTCGATAGAATTTTTGATAATTATAATTCTTGATAGAATAATAATTATATTATCAATAACTATAATTCCCAAAATATAAAAATTGTTTTAGAAATTATACTTTTTATAGTTTAATTTGTAGAATTTGTAATATTTGTTTATTAAACAAATATCGAACGGAGCAACAAAATATTCTGAAATATATTTTTCCTGATAGGAAATTTCGAGAATGCGACGTCCAATTTTACAGATAACAAATTTTACATCAAATTAATTAAGGTGAGGTATTTAGTAAAGGTATTTCGATACTTGCACCAGAGTGACTTGGCATTGCGAAATAATAGCAGTTTTCGCGAAACTCGAGATTTTTAAATGAACTAATAACATAATTCATCTTCAGGAATGGAGATAATTAAATAGGATTTAAGATTCAGTGCAGCGGGTGTATACGCCCAGGAGTTTCCATTATTTCATAAGGAAGCAAGGTTTCTACGAGCTCGCGAACTCTTCCTCCGTATGCTCTTCGCAAACTCGTATCTCGCGCTTTTCTCCTCGTATAATACAAGTTTTTACGATTTTAATAAGAAAACTACGCTGAACCCTGTTGTTTTATCATCAAAAATGACGATAAATCTCACCAGGCCTTTCCCCAATATATCTAACCAGCAAATCTCTTCCGAACACAATATTCATTTATCGAATCTTTTTTATTAACCATTTGCAAAATATTTGAACGAAATTTACACAGCTTTTTTCGTTTCGAGTTAGGGTTGTCATTGAAATTTTAATTTTTAACTATTCAACTTATTTTTGAGATCCTGAATCAATAGTGTGGGAAATTAAAAAAATGGATTTGACTTCTTTTTTGGGAATTTTAATTTTCAGAAGCTTTATTTTAGAACATTAATTTTTGGGATTTTAATTAGCTGGATTTTGAATTTTGGGATTTTAATTTTTGGGATTTTAATTTTTGGGATTTTTATTTTCAGAAGCTTAATTTTAGAATATTAATTTTCGAGATTTTAATAAGCTGGATTTTGAATTTTGAGAATTTTATTTTTGGGATTTTAATTTTTGGGATTTTTATTTTCAGAAGCTTAATTTGAGAATATTAATTTTCGGGTTTTTAATAAGCTAGATTTTGAATTTTGGGTTTTTTAATTTTGGAATTTTATTTTTCTGGATTTTAATTTTTGGGATTTTTATTTTCAGAATCTTAACTTTAGAATATAAATTTTCGGGATATTAATAAGCTGGATTTTGAATTTTGAGATTTTAATTTTCTGGGTTTTGAATTTTAGGACTTTAATTTTCAAAAGTTGACTTTTAGAATATTAATTTTCGGTATTTTAGTTAGCTGGATTTTCAATTTTGGGATTTTAATTTTTAAAAGCTTAACATTAGAATATTAACCCTTTACGGTGCAAGGTCGTTAAATTTGTTGTTATTAATATTAGATGGTAAATAGCTTATTACTAACGGAAATAATAATTTTAAAAAAGTTATTAAAAATTAAGTATTGATTATTCCAAAAAAACTGCATATTTTGTTGCATATTTGCAACAAAACAAAATCTGTCTAAGAAATAATAAAAAAAAGATTTTCTAGTGAAAATATTATTGATTATTGAAATAAATCCTCTTACCTTATACATATATCGATTCCAACAGCCAAATATCACTATTTCCCCAAAAAATATTTTTTCGTAAACGAACTCGAAGAACGCGAAACAGTATCGCCATCTAGTGAGCTTGTTTGTTACTGAATCGTTAGAATGCTTTGTTGCCGATGTACAACATAACTCCATAAAAGGTTAATTTTCGGGATTTTAAATTTAAGAGTTTTATTTTACGATTATAATTTTTTGGATTTTTATTTCTAGAACTTTATTTTTCGGATTATAATTTTTCGGATTTTAATTTTATCATTTTAATTCTCCGGATTTTAATGTTTGGGTTTGTAATTTTTATCTGCAGCATCCCAATCCCTAGGAAACGTGAATCACTCAAAAATACACTATATTTTGTCACTCCGAGAAATTTGAAAAATTAGATATAAGTTTATTTCTCGATACAGGTAAAACCATATTTTTTTCAAAAATTGATTTATTTATTTGTGTTTACTTATTTATAAAATGGTATTTATTTATTTATATTATTTATATTATTTATTTATTTATATCATTTATATTATTTACTTATTTATATTATTTATATTATTTATTTATTTATATTATTTTTACTTATTTATATTATTTATATTATTTATTTATTTATATTATTTATATTATTTACATTATTTATTTATTTACATTAATTAATTAAATTTGTTACTCTACTAAGGAGTTTTCCGATTCGATCAACGATACAGTAAACTCGATAGGTGTCTCAATATCCGTGATCTGTTTTCGAGTATCTCGTTTATCTCGTCATCGAATCCGTTCCGTTTCGTCGAATTCGAAATGTTCGAAAACTGGGAAGGTCACCCAACACACCCGAGGATCACACTCGGAGCTTTCGAGGGCCGATACATCCGGCCACTAAACTGTAAACAAATTAATCACGCAGGGTTGCCTACGGCTCGGCCACAAATCAAATATCGCAATTATAGAGAACCGATCGAACAGACCGCTCGGGTGCGCGCGCAGGGAGGGGGGGCTAACGTTTGCGTTATTCACCGTCGAACCGCAATTTTCCGCATCCTGTACGGGCACTCTCGGTAAATTAGTTGGACACGACACTACGACGCCCGAGGCACTATTATAATTATTCCGTTCGACCGAGTCCAACAACGCCCTCTGTACGACTGTATTATACAAAAGTAGCGGTTAAACGCCCTCTTTTATCAAATTAACCACAGCGATAAACGTTTTTTCTTTACACCGGAAATTAAATGACAACGCTGATATGCCAAGTCTCAATTTTTTTATTTTCATGTGATGTGAAAAAGTTTCAAAAAATCCAAGGGTTGAACACCATTTTTATTTTGTTATTTATATCATTTTTGTTTATTTATTATTTCATGAATTGTTTATATTAATCGTTCAATATTAAGATTTTTTAACGATTTTTATTTACTTATTTGTGTCATATTTATTTATTTGTTATTTCATTAATTGTTTATATTAATCGTTTAATATTAAGATTTTTTTACGATTTTTATTTAGTAATTTGTGTAATATTCATTTATTTATTATTCTACGAATTGTTGATATTCATAATTTAATATTGAGATTTTTTTTCGATTTTTATTTAGTTATTTGTGTCATATTTATTTATTTATTATTCTACGAATTGTTGATATTAATAATTTGATATTGAGATTTTTTTACGATTTTTATTTAGTTATTTGTTTAATATTTATTTATTAATTGTTCCATTGGTAATTATTAATATTAATACTTCTGCTTTTTCTTTCTTTTCCACTATAATTATAATAAATCGTTATTATTTAATAATACTAGCATTAATAATTACGTATTTATACTACAACGGAAAATAAAACAAAAAAAATTACCACTTAAATAAATTGATAGTCATGACTATTATTCACATATTGCCATTTACAGATAATTATTAATATTTTTGGCAAAAGAATCGATAAACAATAAAAATCAAAACACGACAAAAAAATTATAAATAGAAAAAAAAAATTATATCCATGAATTTTATTCAATGCAATTATTTATATTAATGTTTTATGGTTGATATGATCATAATAATGTTAATAATTTTAATGAAAAAGAATTTTAAATAGAACTTTAAAATATAAATAAATATTAAATAAATAACAATAATAAGTACTAAATAAAATAAATAAATAATACTAATAATTTATAAATAATATTAATAAATAATTGGTAAATTGTTATTTTTTATGATTTACCGTTGTTTAAAAAAATTAAAAAATTTTTGAACGTCGAGATCGTTGAAAGACCTCAATTCTTTTAACATTGATTACCAATCACGTTCGTTTTTTTTTTTTTTTTTTTTTTTTTTTTTTTTTTTTTACCCCAGAAGCTGGTCACACCCTCGGGGCAATTCCCTGTGCCATAGCTTGGCTCTTCCGTGGAATTTCCGAACAGAGACAACGAACCGGGGCGAGATTTAGCGTGAGGGTTAGTTGCGTCGAATTAACGACCGGCCAGCAACAGTTGAAGGATCTTCTCGCTGCCCACGCGAACGGTACGTGCTAGAATTATCCCTAACTCTCGGCAGGGTTTATCATCGAAATTCCCCAAGAAAATACGAATTTTATTTTTTAACGTTCGACGAATTTTTTATTTTTTTCGTTATTTCGAAACATTTCAATTTTTTTTTTTTAATTAGGATTTTTTACAATGCTTCAAGATAATTCTTGAATAAAAAATATATATTTGAAAATGGACATATTTTAGATAAGAATTTTATGGAAAATTCTGAAATGAGAAAAATATTGAAAATAATATTTTGAATGAATTGAAATTTGGAGTTCTGTAAATTGTGGTGGCAATTTGGGTAAAAAAAAAACAGATTTATTTGAAGAATTTGAAAAGAATTGAATAATTTAGAAGATAATTGACTAATTTAGAATATAATTGAACAATTTCGAAAATAATTGTATAGTTTTGAAAATAGTTGACTTACTTCGAAAATGATCGAACAATTTTCAAAATAATTCAATGATTTTAAAAATAATAGAACAATTTTGAAAGTAACCGAATATTTTCAGAAATAATTAAACAGCTTTGAAAGTTAATTGTATACTTTTAAAAATAATCGAATAATTCTGAAGATAATTGACCAATAACAAAAATAATTGAATAACTCTGAACATAATTGACCCACTTTGAATATAATTGAATAATTTCGTGAATAATTGAATAAAAAATGAAAAACAAATGAAAAACTACGAAGAATTGATCAAGTTTAAAGAACAAAATGAAAAAAATTGAAAAAACTCAAAGAAGTTCAGGAAATAAATATGATCGGATAAAAATTTGGATTTCTGCAAAATATCCTTACAACTTTTGATGCAAGTCATTGAAACTGTTAGGAGCGAGAGTTTCCGTGGTAAATTAACTTGTTTTTCGATCATCGGTCACCGCTCCGAGTATTGGTCCGCAAAAAACTAGTTAATACCAAAATACTGCCAGGAGCGCAATACAACCCAAACAAACCCAACCAAACCAAACCTTAACCCAAAGAAACCCAAACCCAAACCCAAACAAACCCAACCAAACCCAACCAAACCAAACCTTAACCCAAAGAAACCCAAACCCAAACCCAAACAAACCCAAACCCAACCCAAACCCGACCCAAACCCGACCCAAGCCCAAACCCAAACCCAAACCCAACCCAAACCCAACCCAAACCAAACCCAAACAAACCCAAACCCAACCCAAACCCAAACCCAAACCCGTCACAAACCCAAACCCAACCAAACCCAAACCAAACCAAACCCAACTCAAACCCAAACAAAACCCAAACCAAACCCAACCCGACCCAAACGCAACCCAACCCAAACCCAAACACAAACGCAACACAAACCCAAACCCAACCCAACCATTCAACATTGATAAAAAACTGACCCACTTGCATTTTTCGCGTTTGGTAACGAGTTCGTTCGAACCGAAATGGCACGTTTCCGTGGCACTTGAAAAGCTTCGCGAAATGGAATCGTTTGAATGGAGGAACGAAGGGAGAAGCTCATAGGGTGCGCGAAGCTTTTCGTACAAGCCCGAGGCTCAGGGAAAGGACGTCGTTGGTAGAAACTGTACCAAAATCTCCGAAACAATAAACGGTACCACGATGTGTAGCCGAAACTTTTGGTCGTCCGAGGAATATCTCTCGTTTCGCTCGGAAGCACGAGACGGAGAAGTACACTCGTACGAGTACAGAACGCGATGCTTCTCACAATTAATTTCGTGCTTCGAATAATACGGGCTCCGGCATAATCGTTTGGATTAATTAGAGCCAAGAACCAGCGCGTTTACTGCTACACTCCTCCTCGAATATCGTCATTCTCATTCTATCACGAATTCGTATCTTCAACTTGCCCAACTTTCGACCGACTCTTCCGAAACACCCATCAACGATCCACACGTGCTCGAAACATTTGTATCTTCAATTAACATTTTTCTTTGATTTTAATATTTTTTCATTTTTATTTTATTTATTTCTATTTATTTCTATTTATTTAATTATTTTATTTCAATTCATTTGATTTCATAACTTTATAATCAGATTAAAATTTAACTCAATTTAGTCTAATTTAATTAAATTTAATAGAAATTCTTTTTTTTAACCCAAACACACTTTAATAAGTATACCTTCAAGGTTAATAATAACAAATAATAAAATAAATAAAAATAAAGTAAGAAATAAAAAACAAAAATAAAAATACAATAAAAATAAAATAAACAATAACTTACCGAACCTCGAAAATAAAAGATCCAGCTTTTATATTCTACAGCTGGTTTTTTTATTTTAAAAAGTTTGTTTGTCTCAGCTTTTTTTTATTTTACTTTATATTTTTATTTAATTTTTTATTTTTTTTCGATTTATTTGTTTAATTATATATATATATATATATATATATATATATATATAAAATAAATGACATTGTTTTTTCGAGAATGTTTTTTTCGAGGACAAAGCGAAATTTTGTAATAAAAAAAAATTGTAAATTTGTTCGATTCCAATGCCGCAAGTTTCACGGATCAGTGATTGAAATATAAGGCTGGTTGTCCCCCCCCCCCCTTCATTTTTATTGACGGTCACTACTCGAAGTCCTCGAAAAACTGCTCGTCCAACAAAAATTTGACTGGAAGTCTCCAGGGTGAAAATGGAAAGCAGAAGAGGCGAGCGGCGCGTCGAGCTTTTCTCTCAGGGAATTTGGGGAGCCTTAAGGGGGATTGAACGTGCGGGAATCTCGTGGGGTAAACCGGGAAGAGAAAAAAAAGAGGGCGTCTCTCCGAGTGGATACTTACGCGTCTATACGAGGAGCGAAGGGTTGGGAAACACTCGAGCAATGTTCACGAGGGATGGTCCATTTCCATTTCCATTTCTAAAAAATCATCCCTTCCGGATTGTCAATTGAAATAATTTAGTGACTCTTGAACTCGCAAAAAAAAACTCGGTTATTTTTTTCTGCCATTTTTTTCAATCACTTTTTTTAATATCTCCGAAAATAATTTTTTCGATTTCTAAAAAGGTACTTACTAAAAACTATTGTCCTTTCATTTTTTTTTCAATCATGTTTTTTAATTTCTTCGAAAAGAATTTTTTCGATTTCTAAAAAATTATTTGATAAAAACAATTTTTCTTCCATTTTTTTTGTTAATCACGTTTTTTAATTACTCTGAAAAGCATTTTTTCGATTTCTAAAATACTATAAAGTTCTATGTTGGTCTGTATACGTTTATAAAAGTTTTTAGAATTTAATTCATTTTTTGAACATTTTTATGAAATTTTCGTATCAGTTGACAGATTAATACAAATGGCGAAAATTAAGATAGCGAAATTTGAATTTTTGGGTTATAAAACCATTATTAGAATTTAGAATAATTTTATAATTATTTACGCGATTTTGCAATAGAAAAGAAATAATTTAGAATAGAATAAAAAATACTTAGAAAAATTTAAAATAGAAGAAAAAATAATTAGTTTGGAATAGAATTAAAAAATCAGATTAATATACCACAAAATAAAATAAAAAATTCCTACAGTACGAATTTTTTAAAAATAATGTTTCCATAATTATTAAAAATTATAGCTATAACAAAAATTTCTTAAAAATCCTTTTGCCACTCTGCTTTACCAGGAAAATAAAAAGGACAGGCTTCACCAAATAGAAACGAAAAATATAATTAGCTAAATAATAAAAAAAACTAATACAATAGAGTTAATAAATAAATAAATAATACCTTTCTTAATAACGTGATCAATTATCCTCAGTAATAAAATACGAAAGTACGTTTATTCAAAAATAAATAAATCAATGTAAAATAAATAATAAATCAAACAGAAATATCTATCAATGAATAATAAATACAAAAAATCATTTAAACTAATTTTTAATAATACGAAATAATGGTATAAATTAGTCATTATTTATATTATTATTAATGAATACATAAAATAATATTAAATATAATTTATAGTATTAGTAATAATATAAATAAATAGATAAATAAATAAATAAATAAATAAATAAATTCATTAATTAAAAAATCGTACAACGTCGAAAAGTTGCTTTTCAGGAATAGAAAAAAATGGACGAAACCTAAATACTTTTTGTCAACTTTTTTACTACAAATACACGAAAAAATAAAAAATTTTAAAACCCCTGAATTTGACGTTTGAGGGGACCAATCCCATTGGGAGTCGCGGGATCGTCATCTTTGCAAACCTCTCGTTCCACCGAATTCAAAATTAATTGACCGTGCCTCGAAACAGCGTGAAATTGTAAAACCTCAAAGTTGTCAGACTTTCGTTATAGTTTAATTACAAAGTTTAATTACAGCCAGTCTAGATTCTAATCAGTGACTATAGTCGGGATCTCGATCGTGCTCATAAGAAAACTAATACGGGGAGAAAAGTTTTAACGCTCCGGAATACGCGCGAAGTCGAACCGGAGAATTATACGGTTCACTCTGCCGTCATTTCCGGAAGTTTGGTTAAGCAATACGACTCCTTCTTCTTCACCGCACTACGCTAAATCCCTTTCCTAGTTGGGATCTGGCCAAAGTCGTCGCCGAAAACCGACGGAAAGGGACGATTTACCATCATGCCCCCTCCCCCCTCTCTCTTTCTCTCTCGATCATAGAAATTCGAAAAAAAACGTTTGCATTCTTTGAATTTGTGAATTTGTCAATTTTTTCACTTTTTTACTTCTCTGTTTTCGTCAATTTTTGCGTGTCTTTGATTTTTTTAAATTTTTTCAATCGTTTGATTTTTTAAATTTTGATTTGAATTGCTCGATCATAGAAATTCGAAAAAACGTTTCTATTCTTTTATTTTGTCAATTTGTCGATTTTTGCATTTCTTTAAATTTTTGGGTTTTTTCAATCGTTTGATTTTTTAAATTTTGATTTGAATTGCTCGAAAATTCGAAAAAACGTTTATATTCTCTGATTTTGTCAATTTATCAATTTTTAATTTTTTTACTTCCCTATTTTTGACAATTTTTGCATATTTTTGAATTTATTCGAATTTTTCTTTATTGTTTGAATTTTTTTTATTTAAATTTAAATTTCTCGGATTTTTTAAATGTTTTTAATATATTGAATAATTAATTTTTTTATTAGAGGATTTCACTAAATATTCGAAATATTGTGTTATTGAATTATTTCCAGCTATCTAAACTACTTCCTTTGTGAATTAATTCGTCCAACAAATTTGTGTGGATTATTTTTTAATTGAATTTTCTTTTAGTTGCCTAAATTTCTTAAAAATATACAATATCCTCAATTTTCTAAATATTTTGTATTTTTAAATTGTTTTTTTTTTTTTTATTAGGCGTTTTTTTAAATTCTTTGATTCAGAAGTATTTCAATATTGTAAAATTCGTTGATTTTTTCATTGCTCCAATTTCATAACTTCTTTAATATCTAAACTTTATTGATTTTTGAACTCCTTCGATTGTTAACTTTCGTCAATTTTTCAATATCTCAAATTTGAAAAATTCTCTAACGTCTCAAAAACTTTCAATTTTTACAACAATTAATTTGTTTAATTCAAATTTTTCTTCAAACGTTTGACAACCAATTTATCGCGACGATTTACATTTCCCCCTCCCTTCTCCCTCCTCCTTTGCCTGGCTCGAAAATTCCATTGCAAGTTTTATATTTTCACTTGTTTCCTGCCAGAGTGAGAAAACTATCGTTTACCGGAAATGGATAAGTTTTCGGAGTCGAGGCAGAGTACACTTTATCGAACGAGGTGCGATGATGAAAAACCCTCTTTCCCCCCCCCCCCCCCTCGCCCCTCCGAATCTGGCTTTATCGCAGTGGATCATCGGACAGCAAAGTGGCTACTGGAGAGCTTCTAAGCACGGGCAGGGGGGGGGGGGATGGTCGCTTTGCAGCTCGTTCGGAAAGTACACACAGCGCCATTCACATGCAAATTTGTTGCAACGTTAACTTGACGGGTTTAACCCAACTTGAGTTACGAATCGGCCGGGGTGTTCAACGGGATTCGCAGATTACGCGAGTGGAGAATTTGCTTGGAAATACGATAAATCAAGGCTTGGTGTTAATATGGACCACCCGATAAAAATTGTTTTATTACCTGCTTGCATTATTTTCTTTGAAATGGAACCCGTTAAGTTTAAATGAAATAAAACAATTCCTTTTTTATTTAAATGTTCAATAATCCTCGAGTGCATCGATGTAGAAAAATCGTTATTAATAATTAACTTTATTATACTATAAAAATTATTAATTTTTCTTAATTAAATTAAAACCAATCGAGATTAAATCAATAATGTACACAAAATGTTAACACCAATATCGATATTTAATCGATAAATAAAAAATCCTTGCTAATTTTTACCATCCAAAAAATAACGAAACCAAAAACAAAAGTGGTCCATATTAACACCAATTCGTATCTCCGCTAAGTGGTCCATATTAACACCAATTCGTATCTCCGCTAAAAAAGAATGTTACCACCAATATCGATATTCAATCGATAAATAAAAAATCCTCGCTAATTTTTACCACCCAAAAAATAACGAAACCAAAAAAAAAGTGGTCCATATTAACACCAATTCGTATTTCCGCTCGTCAAAAGTGCACTATTCGCTACCTCACTTTATTTATCAGTTTTATCAGTCGTATCATGTCCCAGCGGACGACAAAGTTCGTCAAACGAACCGTGGAGATTCCCGTACACTTTGGTACACACTTTTAATGACAAAAGCCCGTTAATTAGCCAAAGTATGTATACCTATGATTGGATAAATTCTCCTTGCGCTTGACTTTTTCACGATATAACGGTCGACAAAAAAAAAAAATTTGCTGGAGAATCTCGAGCTTTCAAAGAGGATCCGAAGTGACTGGTGACTTTGCAAGCTCTCCCCCCCCCCACCCATCTTTTTCTTCCCGTTCTTCTTCTTCTTCGATACGCTTTCTCTCAGAGCTTTCTCTCGGTCCCTTTCGCCCCAGTGACTATGCCATTTTGCGCCCTGATTCCTTCGAACCGACGGAACTCTAAAAACGCCTCCCCCCCCGCTCCTATCTCGCCGAACTCCGGCTAATTAAGGACCGGGAGTTTCAATTAATTTTCCAGCTTATTAAATAATTAACTCGGGTAAGAAGAGAATCGTCGTTGCGGCGGGTCTTTTATCTCGCGTCCTTCCTAGCCACCCGGACTTTTCCAAGCTTTTCCGTTTCCTCGAGTATCGCGAAAGTTCAACCCCTGAATACGATATATTTTCCGAGGGTTGCGCCGGGAAGTGAAAAGTGGTAAATCTTGGATGTTGAATTTGGTGCTAGTTTCCGAACAAAAAAAAATGACGTCACTCGTCTAGAATTTTTTTTTATTTCGGATTGAACGAATATATCGGATTTCCGGAACAGCCCTGGTCCATTTTACCCCACATACGGGAATACGATCGTAAATGGAAAATCGAGGAGTCCGGATAAGTAGTGTTGAATGGGTATTGATTAATTATCGAAATTTGTGATAATTTGGGAAATTGTAGGTATTGATGAAACAATACAATAATGAATTTCGAATTTTTCAGTTAATAATTTTGTTGTTATAAATATGTGAATTTAACAAGAGGGCTTGTGGGAAAACATTATAATTATTAAATTGAATTAACATATAATTGAATTGTTCGAATCAAATTATATATAATAAATATATATTTACGAAAAAAAAATATACAGGGTGTCCCACGACGAAATGTCATCCGTGGAATGGGAGGTTGGGGGTGAAATTCTGAGTCGATTGATATAGCATATATGGTTCCCGGATCAACCTCTGAATTATTATTCATTTTTAAAGCCAATTATTTCAATCAAATAGACCGTCGAAACTATTTTAGAATCGAAAAAAAATCGAAATATCATATAATCATCAATACTCAAAAATTCTAATATTTTACAATCATTTTTGACAATATTTTACGAAACATTTATAAACGTCGATTGCATAAAAAAATTAATTTACAGATCCATTAATATTGTTTAATCAGTACAGATTTTCAGCTGGTCCATTTTGCCCCAAACCTTTCAACAAATGAAAAAAAAAAAAACAAATTTTGTTTACATATAACACGATTCTTTTTTATCAAATCTTATTTCCATGGGCTCTCTGTTACAAGGGCTATAGCTTTCTCTCGTGTCTCGTACACCTGTCCACGTTGAACGTCCTGGCTGGAAATGGAGTCGATACCCGTCCCTTTCAACCCCTGTATGCTCCATCATCCGTTTTATCCTGGAACGTATGAGCCAATGCATCCTTGCACCCCTTGGAAGGCCTTCCAGGCCTGGAACTTGAATAATGGACAGCTGAAAGTACACAGGAATAGGGTGGGTCCTTATTACGCGTGAAAACGGAAATGTACGAGGGCATAAACCACACGAAATGTTCTTTAAGAGGGCACAAGGTGCAACCCGTTTTTGGTGGTTGGGGAGGCTCCTCCAGAGGCTGGAGAAGTTTCCTGGAGATTCCAGGTCCTTGAGGCTCCAGCCCCTGGTGGCTCCAGCTTCTGGAGGCTCCAGTTCATGGAAGCTCGAAGTAATGGAGGCTCCAGCTTCGGGAGGCTCGAGGTAATGAAAGTTCCAACTCCTGGAGGCTCCGGATCCTGGAGGCTCCAGATCCTGGAGGCTCCAGATCCCGGAGGCTCCAGATCCTGGAGGCTGCAGATCCTGGAGGCTCCAGATCCCGGAGGCTCCAGATCCTGGAGGCTCCAGATCCTGGAGGCTCCAGATCCTGAAGGCTCCAGATCCTGGAGGCTCTAGCTTCTGGAGGCTCGAGCTCCTGGAAGCTCCAGCACCTGGAGGCTCGAGCTTCTGGAAGCTCCAGCACCTGGAGGCTCGAGCTTCTGGAAGCTCCAGCACCTGGAGGCTCGAGCTTCTGTCGAGCTCCTGGAGGCTCCAGCTTCTGGAGGCTCCAGCTCCTGGAGGCTCCAACTTCCCGAGACTCCAGCTCCTAATTCCAATCGCAGTTTTAACCCAGCTGGACTGGACATCCAGGGTGGAACAGATTTTCTTTACTGCCCCCTTTGTTGGGGGAGGATTCTTAGGGGAAAAAAAGAAACGAGCCAAATATCACTCCAGGAGGGCCATTTTTGGAAGGGCAATAAATGATGGAAATCCAAAAAGAAAAAAAAATCAGACAGGGGTGAAATAAAAACACTGCGGCAAAAGAAAGCAAACTGTTTCGGCATTCGAATCGCGTGAGAACGCGATTTATCCACGACCAACCTTCTCCCCAGCTCGTTTTTTCACAGTTACAACCATCGCCCTCGGCGCGAGGGCTGCCGCGTATTGTTCACCTCCCCACCCGAAAAATTCGTGCTCGTGTACGAGACGGTGCTAAAGTTCGAACTTGCAGATTTCGGCGACAGGTGGGGCAATATGGACCCCCGGTTTTTTCATCCTGGAAATCTCCAGGGATTTACTGTACCTTCCTCGAAATATCGAAATACGGAAAACACTCGTGTTTCGTTTATGAAAACAATGACTCCAGCTACTTTATTCGTAAAATCAATGCAGCGATTTAGTAGCTGGAGGATTTGAAAAATTTCATATATTTCTTTTATGTTTACAATTTTTTTATATTTTTTCAAAGTATTTTAATAAATTTATAAAAGATGCAATAAATTCCGATAGTAATTAAAAATGTTTATAAATTTTACAGAGTTTTAAAAAATATTTTTATGTGTTTATAAACAATTTTTAACAAATATTTAATACTTTTTACAAATATTCATTAATATAATGACTTTTTTTCCAGTTGAATCAAAATTCCAAATATTTCCTTTTACCCAAAAAAAAGTATCTTCCCCCAAAAAATCCCTGCCCTAGAAATCCCAAAGAATAAATTTTCAAAATTCGAAATCTCCTCCGAAAAAAAAAATTATTATTCCTGCAACGCAGGGATTTCTCCACAGAAATAAGGAACCTGCAAGAAGATACAATTTTTTCTTTTTCTTTCACCAATCCTTGTCCCAAACTCCGAGTAGACGTAAAGCTGAAGAAATAAATAAAAAATAAAAAAATACTCAAAAAAAAAATAAATGGAAGGAAAGCTGAAGAGCGAGGGAATATCCGTACAACCGCATTGCACAGATGCTGGCAATATCACCCCCCCCCCCTCCCGCCCTTCTCTTCGTCTTACTCCTCCTCCAGACCTTCTCCAGCCCTCCAGTCGTCCTCCAGTCCCGTTCTGGTCTCTTTTATGGATATTGCACGCGGTAAAGGAACCACCGTGTACTTACTACGAGTTTCAGGGACAGTCGTCAGGGGAGGTTTCCTTACGAGATATTTCGTGGTAGGAAGAACCTGGAAGAGCCCTGGAGCATTCCTGGATAGACTTTTCTCCATGAAACCGGAAGCCATGTGGTATATGCCACGTGCTGATATATTATTATATTACCAGGGTCATTTTAGTACCTAGTTGTCCCATAGGTTGAAGTCACCTCGTCAGATAAACGCTACGACGACCGCATTCGATTCACCAACCGCCATTTTCTCGACTCCGGGTTTATGAAAGTCAAATTCTTCACTGGGCCTCGAAATTTATCTGGTGAACTTTGGAAAACCCAATAGAGCTTGTTGATCGCTGGAAGTGATAAACGATAACAATGAAAATTGGATTACTTCCGGTTGGATGATCGTAAAGTTGTTCAAACGGGGTTGGAAAGCTTCCAGCTTTGGAAGAGGAGATATTGGACTTAAGAGCATGGCGAACATTGTCACGTGACACACGAGTGCGAGAGAGATCGTCGAAACGTTTTAAAACACGATTTTTCAAGTATGAAACGTTTTTATCCAAAATGGCGATCAGAAGGCACTTGGTGCCATCGTCTTTAATGCACACAACAAATTTCGTACCGATTGGTTCAGCCGTTTGAAAGAATAGTGCTTTCAAAATTTCGAAGTGGACGTTCGAGGCGCAAAATTTCGAGGCGCGTTCGGAATTCTCGAAAAATTAAATAAATGAATTCATGGTTGAATATAATTCGAAATTACTGTCTAAAATCATAAAATCATTTTTAAATCGTCATGAAAAATCGTATTTGTAACAAAATGAAAATTTATTGATTTATTTCTTTTTTATTCATTCGTTAAAAATGTCGTTGTTCCTTATTTATTTGTTTATTCCTTAGTGAAAATTATTTATTCATTAATTCACTTACTTAAATATTTGTTAGTTTATTCATATATTTAATTATTTATTTCTACATTTATTTATTTATTTATTTATTTATGTACACTTAAATTTAAGCATTTGTTCACTAATTCCTTCTTCAACAATCAAAAATCCGAATCTCCAAAATAGAAAATACAGATTTCAAAAAAACGTTTTTTCAAATTATAATCATTTTGAAAAATAATTTATCAAATTTCAATCTCTGAAAAATCTATTTATAAATTTTCGTGAAATCTTTCAAAGGATTCCTCGTTAGGAATTTGTTAAAAGATTTAATGATGAAAAATGAGAAAATTGGATCATTGACCCAGGATTAAGGATAAAAAATTAAAGGGTCGAAAAACAATGTCGAAAGGTCGAAAAACTAAGCTCAGAGTATGCAATTTGCAAAGTCGTTTGAAATTCCTTCGAAATACCAGAATATTCGTTTAGACATGATGGGGGAAGGGGGGGGGGGTGGAGGGTGAAGGGAAAGGTTTGGTAAGGTTCCAAGGAAGCTAGGTGACACTGAAGTATACCTGTGGAATACGAGACGCTTCGAAAATATTTCCTCGCTCGTGAGAGATCCCCGGATAAAAGTCTGGCGAAGTAACGTGTGCCTCGGGGACCAGGAACAATATTCACACACGGTTGAATACCTGAGACGTATGCACCTGTGTGGGATGACACGAAAGGTGCGAAAAGCTGCTTTTACGAGTACCTCGTTTTTCTGGCTGCGTCAATATCGATCCGTTACTAAGTTTACCATCAAACCGAACGTACCATTTTCCATCACCGATTCTCCTTTACTTCAGCCTCGTTTTTTGGGGCCACGAAGTATTTTTTTTAAATTTTTTTTTTATATAAGATGAATTTTTGAAATCCGAAAATTCGTCTTAAAGTTATTCGAGAACGGGTGACCATTGTTTTGTAAGTTATGTTTTATTTATTGCTAAAATATCTAGTTTTTATAAAAATTTATATATCTTATTTAAAATATATATATGTTTATTTATTTATGAATATTTCATACTTAAACTTTTTTAAATGATGAAACGTAATAAGTATAAGTACAATCGACTAAACTTTTTATTTTTTATTATTTTTTTTATAAGTATTTTGTTTTAAGTATTTTTATTTTTTTAATTTTTAATTTTATTTTTTTTTTATTTTATTTTAAAAAGTAAATTCGATTAGACTTTTTATTTACTAAATATATTAACGTTATAGCAACACAGTTTTTGTTTTATATTTTTCAATTGTATTTTTATTATTTTTTAGTGGTAAAACGTAATATATGAAAGAAATATCAACTAAACATTTGATTTATTGAAAAGCTTGTCACTAAACATTTTTTAGTAAGGAAAGATTCATTAAAAAAACTATTATTGTATTTTTTTCTTGTTTTCTAGTGATAAAATGGAACCAATACAATAAATATTAACTTAATATATATTAACAATAACAATGAATTGAAAAAATTACTTCTACTTTACTTTTTATTACTGAAATTTATAGCTTCATATTTTTCAATCATAAATCTGTTTAGTAATAAAAATTAAGTTAAAATCTATTCGATCTTTTTATTGCAAAAGTTTTTGGCTGACAATATTCATTTGTATTTTTATTGTTTTTCAGTCATAAAATGGAACCAATATAATAAATATTAACAAAATATATATTATTAATGAAAATTAATTTTAAAAAATTCTACTTTACTTTTTATTACTGAAATTTATTGTTCGATTTTTTCAATTATATTTTTATTGTTATTAAATATATAAACCCAGCAGGATTTTTGGGTCGTTTACGACAATTAAAAATATTCCAAAAGCGAGGTGAATCGTAAAAGATAGAAGGGCTTGTCTTTGTCTCAATTTACTATCGTGTCATAGCGCGCATACATTCCTACCCTTGCTCATAATTTTCCTGCTCCGAAAGATATCTGTTAATTCAGCGTTTCATCTTCATCCCCAGTTTGATGAGCGTGTTCAAAAGTGTCGTTTAAATCGTGATGAAAGCACGGCTATGAAACCTTCCTCATATTGGGACAACGTCCAAACGAAGAATTGAAATTTCGAAGGTCCTCGTAGATTTTAGGGTCCCGAAATTTTACAACCAAAATTACTCCGAAAATTTACACCAAAAATATCTTCAAATCTCTCATACACTCCGAATTGCCACTGCGATCTTCCCTAGTAAAATTTCTTTAGTGATTCGAGTACCGAAAAAAAAATAAAATTAATAATCATTTTTTAATTGAAAAATAATTTTTAAGTCGAAATTTTTTAAATACTTTTTTTTTGTAAATTATTATAATGAAATAATTTGTTGTAAGTTTACATTTTACAATATATTATTTATATTTAAACAATTATTATTAAGTTTAAATGTTGAAATATTAAATTTGAATATACAAAAAAATTATGGTTTTTTAATATCTTTTGTAATTGAGACAATAATAAAGGATACATTTCATAAAAGGAATGGCAATTGTTTGAAGTATAGAATTTTTATTATTATTTAAGTTTTTGTACAAACGAAATATAAAATCTAACAGAAAACGAAAAATAAAGTTATATTTTTATATTTGCATATAATCAATAAATTAATAATACTAGAGAATTATAAATATTAATACTTAATTATTTACTGAAAAATTCTAAAATATTTAATGTATACGTTTGTTATTTACTATCTTATATTATTATCCTATCGAATGTTTAATATCCATCTAAAAATGCAGTAAATGCAGTTTTTTATTTAAACAATAAAAAAAATTAACAATTTAAAAAAAAACATGAAATTATCTTGCTTCCAAAAATCCCCCAGTTTACCCAATGAATAAATGGAACACCATCGATGTTTTTGATTCATTTCCGGAACTGCTAGATTGAAAGTCCAATTTCTTTGGGTTAAAATCAAACGCTAGGTTGGGGTCGATTTTGGTGATGACGTTTATCAGGAAATTCCTG
>JAPYZI010007580.1:0-10135 GCA_030523105.1 Ophioninae sp. A BG-2022a
AGAGAGGGAGCGAGAGATACGCAAGCTATATTAAGGCGACGACGATTTTTTTTTAAGTGAATATATACGATCCACGCAATACCGTTGAAACTATATAGATAAATGAAGAAAAAAAGAAAAAAAAAAGAAAAAAAAAAGAAATGAGCCTCAAAAACAAGACTGATTAGCTAATCCCCCCTGTAAACCCGTAACTTCCCGTTAAGTGAACAAAGAAAAACAAACAAAACAAAACAAAAAAAAAAAACACAACAAAAAAAAATAATGTTGCGAAACAACATGGTAGAAGTTCCATAATTTTCTTTTTTTTTTTTTTAATTCGTGTTAAATTCGATTACTTCGTTCGATGGCGTTGGAAGGTTGTGTTCAGCTTGGCGATCCGTAGGAACGATCGAGAGCGCTGCGTGAATTAATCCACTGTGAAAATTAATGCGAGCCTCAACGGAAAGTCAAGTACTGAAGGAAAGAAAGAAAAAAAAAATACAAACACAAAGAAGAGTAAAACAAACAAACAAGAAAGGAAGAGAGAAAAAAAAAACAAAATCCAACGAGTGCTTAACGTTGGTGGTATTTCGAAGTTCCGAGTGTCCTTACAGAAATGTTCAACTACGTTTATTTTTAACGCTTTACAATATTATTGTATCCTATGTAGGTTGAATCCGTGGAAAATCGAAGTAGTAGACACAACGGAAAGAAACAAACGTGGCGTAGATGTTTCGTTTCTGTCTTTTTTTTTTTTTTTTCATCTTGTTTTTCGTTAGTTTTTTTTTTTTTTTTTTTTGTACAGAAACAACAAAACGTATCAGATGCAACGAGGTAATTTAAAATCGTTATGTATAGAATCGTATAAAATCCTATTGTAGTTGTATAGCTCTTTGGCTTCTGTCTAATTTCCTGTCAACAAGAAAACGAGAAACAAACTTTTTTCTCTTCAGCTGTGCAACGCATTTATACACCAGCTACGAATTACAGCTATCTTTCCTTGTACCCCCCGAAACCCCTTCATCCTTCCTCCATCAGCCTCTCTTCCTTATCGGCCCATTCCCTGCGCAAACTCATTAAGCATCGCGATCATTCATTATTCCTCGTAATCTCGATCCCTGTTTACGAAACGACTCGCCTTCAACTACATTTTCCTCTTTGAGATTGTTTATGTTGAACAATAAATAATGAAATACATCGATAATTTGACAAACGGAAGCGTCGTAATTGTATCAACGCGAGATGCCTACGCGCCGTGATTATTCCGGTGGAAATAGAATATTGTCGACGCCCCTGTCGCACTGGGTCGAAAACGTCCACGTACAGTTTTCAACGCGTCGAATCCATTGAAAAAACACGGCGAAAGATAGATGAATACTTTTTAATTCCTTTATAAAGGAAATTAGTCGTATGAGACAAAATTCGGTGGGGAAATAAAAAAAAAAATACAGAAAATGGAAAATAATTATTTTCGTTGCGCTGTAAAGTTGGGAATTTCAATCGAAATCGTGGCATGAGCCAAACTCTCTATTTTATATTGTTTCCATCATCACGCTCGTATGCTAATAGAATACGACATTAAAAAAAAAAATTTTTTTTTTTTCGGTTTGCAAAAATTTGTTGAGAAGACAGTCGTTCGTCTATCAATTCCACATTGTCCGGTTAAAATTTGTAAAATTCCGAAGAGCGGTTTAGGACATCCGTGGGAAATTATTAGCCTGATGTTAAAGAGATTTTCCGATTGGGGATTCGGAGCTGTAACGTGGGAGAACAAAAATCGGGTTTCACACGTGACGTGTGTTGGCAAATAACGAGGACCTCAACGTGAGGAACGTCCCTTGGGTGGCTTCGCGAATACAAAAAAGTGCTAGTTAATGACACTGGTGGCGAAAGCGGCGTGTGACTCGCGGTTCACAGCGCACGAAAAGTCAAATCGGGTTCAAGGTAAGTAATTAAATATAGTGGGAGCTCGTCGAAACTTGTTTCAAATCCAAATGTAGGGAAAGATGGAAGAGGACAAGGTTCAACTTCAATACCGGAAGGATGGCCGATCTTTTTCTCTAACACGCTTTCGTAATATTATTTATATTTATGATCTCTATTAGCTATTTCTCAAATTTAGGAATTTAGGAATTTAGGAATTTAGGAATTTTGTTAAGAGGCTGAAAAATAGAGGGCGAATAAAAATCGATCATTGTTGAAGTTATATTTATATAAATTTTTGTTTAGACTTTTGATTGAAAAAATAAGAATAAAGCGTTTGAGCGATTTTGAAAAGTCAAGCCTTAAAGCGGGAAGACCATTTAAATTTTCAATGTTCGAAAAAAAATATACACTTTTTTTAAAATGCAAATCGCTCATCGTCCACAGTAATGTTTAAAAGAAGATTTTTTAAAAAATACCCCACCGCTGGATTCCTCATTCATGCTATAATTAATTTTAAAAAAATCAATATATTTCTTAGCGACAAGATCCATGTGCTGTTGGCGAACCAGGATTTTTTAAATCTATGCAAATTTCACGAAACGGTAGTTTAATAAATTCAATTTTCTGATTTTTGACAAAATTGAATTTTTGACTCATTTGGCCCTTTTTTTCGACAGTTTTTCGTAAAAAAAAATAGGAGGATTTCAACAAAAAAAAGCTTCCACATCGCGATAGAGAATGACGTTAAAAATGTTCTCTCGAAATTGGAAATAGATATCTTCAAAACTCTTCCTGTGAGAGTGGACACCGTTTTGAAAAACATCGTTCCGAGAACAACGCGTTTGCAAAAAACAAATGAACGATTCTTTGAAAATTTCACATTGAAACGATCTCTTAAGAAGCGCTGCTTTATTCTATTCTTACCTTTTGGTTTTCTTCCGTTCGGTCCAACCGTCCACCGAATCCGCAACTGCCCTGGCGCCGCATCGTGACGATCCGTGAACTAAAGTTCGAGATTATTGATGTGTGAGTTGTCATAGGTATTCGTAACGCAAGATGAAGGGCGTTTTGTTTACATCCACGGTGACCGCTACGAAAGCAGCTCTTTTCTGGCGCGAGTGAATGTTCGAGTATCGTGAGCCTGCATTTTGTACCGTTATCATCACCTGCTGTTCGCTTCGACTCGGTGGGGAGTGGGGGGCCAGGAAAAACCGTTTTCTTGTCACTCGGCACTGTCGTATTCATCATTTGCGATCTTTGGAGGATTGGGGTTTTTCAAAATTGATCCGTATCATCGTTTTATTCATGGATTACCACTCAACGGCAATAATAACTATGGTAATTCTGTATCTCAGCGGCGTTTTCGAAAAATTGTCCGCGATTTTTATTTCGTCGATAAATAACTTTATTTGATTATAGAAAACGATATTATTGATACGGAAGATGGTTCCTATCAATTCCGAATTTTTTTTCACCACGTTTTGCAATTTTGTAAATTTTGTAAATTTTTCTATACCGTTTGCGTCAAAAGAGAAAATTTAATTTTGTAGCATCGACGCATTGTAAAATGTAAAAACACATTGATTGTTTGGGTTTGTTTAAGCACCATAATTGGCCTGACAAACAAATTCCAAAATTGATGGAAAACTTCTCCCGCATCGATAACATCATTATTTATAACAAAACAAAGCTATTTATCAGCTACAAAAACCCCGGGGAGCATTATTCAAAATAGCTGCTAAAATACAGAAGTACCATAATCGTAAGTATCGCCATCTTTAAGATTTCACTGTTATACAAATATTATAATATTATAATATTTCATAAAATAATTAATATATAAATTACTAATAAAATTACTAAATAGTAAATAAATTTACCCAATAAACATAGGAAAAGAAATAAAAATTTACTAAATAAAAAATGTATATTTGTTGTATACATTTTTTATTTAGTAAATTTTTGTATTTAGTAACTTGTATGGATGAAAAAAAAAAAGAAATCTAGTAGATTTCGGCTTTTATTTATCAATGTTATTCCAAATAGAATAAGTTATTCTCTAAGCAATTATCTCTTTTTTTCTTGCACACAAACTCACACTAGTGTGTTTTGTATTTGAAGCCTCTTCCTGTTTACTCTAGGTGTAATTTCGAATTGATCTTTGGTGGTTCACCTTCCTATAAATTATCGGCACATCAGCGAAATGGTGCCAGCAAGTACAATTTTACCGGCTACAATAATAATACGTAGCAAAGCCACCGACGTTCGTCGCAATAAAACAATGCAAACAAAGGGGAAACAGTTTTTACGAGACGCGAAATAATTTCAGCTGCCATTACGATTTACTGTTGAGTTTACAACGAATTATGCATATGCGCGCATCGCGGTGACCTTTATCCATTATGTAAAAAAATTGAAATGAAAAAAAAAAAAAAAAAAAAAAAAAAAAAAAAAAAAAAAAAAAAAAAAATAAAAAAAAAAATAAATTTATTTATCTTCATTTTATGAACGAAATATTTGGGGGGAACGTTTACACATCTGCCCAAAATATTTCGTTCATAAAATCCAGACAAAAATTCGTGTTGCTAAATCTTTTTTTTTTTAATTTGAATTCTAATTTGGAATCGAATTAAAAGTTGATCAAAAGACAATTAAAAATAAATTTTGATCGAACTTCACTGAATTCTTATTCGTCGGATCATTGACCAGAATGCAAATATCCCGCTTTGAATATTTTTCTTCAATGTACTTGAGCGCAAACCTCGGCCAATGAATTTCCGTTATATGACCGAATTCTGGGACTTTTCGCGAGGCAATCGCGCGTCCCCATAATAATAAACTGGACAAATATGCGGGATCAGTTCTCCCGGACGTTTACGCGCGGCGTGTACACATCCTACGTAAGTAGTTATATATTTATTTGTTACGAGTGATTAACTCAATCATACGCAACAGGAGGGCTCAGGGTTGAGCAATTCTCAATTATAACGCTTGCGAAAGCATTTTCAGTAATCAAGTGTGTTTCCACAGCTTTCCTTGTCTCGAAATGAAAAAAAAATTTTTTTTCTCCGTATTAATCATGATTTAGAATGTGAATGCAAGCACTAATTAATTTTTATTGGCAAACCAAGAATGATATTGAGAATTATATATCATATTTACTGATAAAAGTTCGGTAGCATTGATTGTAAAGAATTAACGGAAATAAAATTACTCAAATTTATTGTTATAACGCGTCAAAAGTTATTTGGCAAATTAAATTATTCAAATTTATTGTTATAACACGTCAAAAGTTATTTGGCAAATTAAATTACTCAAATTTATTGTTATAACGCATCGTTAATTGATTGGCACATTAAGTTACTCAAATTTATTATCGTTATTTGGCAAATTAAATTACAAATAACGATCATTTGGAATTATCGTTATTTGGCAAATAAAATTATAAATAACGATAATTCCAAATTACCGTTATTTGGCAAATTGAATTACTCAAATTTATTGTTATAACGCATAAAAAGTGCATTTGTATCACCAGTGTTGCAACATGCAAATATCGAGTATCTATTTCTTTATTTACATGCACATCGGGACTGGAGCGTATTGCCTGGTCGCTGGGTAAATAAGCCTGTGTCCCATCGAGGGTTGGTAATCGCTTATGGTACCCTTTTTCAAGGTCATGCATGCAAATGCTCTAAAACTCGAGAAAGGATGTAGGTGAGGCCACCAGAGACGTTCGGGGACAAGGTATGTTGACTTTGTCTTGCAATTTGTGAACCGCAGTGTTATTTGTTGAAAGAAACCCGAGTATTCCGAGGAAAAGTGAATAAACGAAGTGTGCAATAAAAGAAAGTGCCACGTAAGTGATGGTCAAGGGAGATAACCTTGAAAATGAAAAGAACCTTGAACAGAAAGGTTATTGAAAACGGCAAATACCACGTGTACGATTGAAGAGATAAACGTTCGTGTCCAAGAAACTAGTTGACCCAATAGAAACGTTGTGAAAATGAATTTTTCGCGCCACTTTCTGTCATGAAGAAAAAAAATATTTTATTTATTCTATAATATTAATATTACGTTTTGTTTTTATTTTAACGAAAATTTGTATCTCTCGGTTGTGGAAAATCGATTTGTCATACATTTGATCCGGCTATTTTATAATAAAAAAGGGAAGCAAGAAATATTAACTATTTTGCGAGAATTATGCGCTAACCAGGATTACTAAAGAAAAAAAACGTGATAAACGATAGGTCGAGTGAACTGCATGGACACTACTATTAATTGGGTAAATATTACAATTTCGATTTCACGATGTCACTTCGAATTGTGTGCAATGATTCCGATTCTCCCGTCGTCGGGACGTGCATTCTCCAAAAACATAATTTTTACCGCCTACCTCACTTTTGGTACGATCGTTTTTTATTGCATCCTAGCGAAAGTATTCCACATCTCGATACGAGTATGACGACCTTTTTTCAATTATTATATTGCCAGGGATTCGATGGTAATTTCTACGTACACGAATTTTGAAATCGTTGACAGCAGGGCTGAGAGAAATTGCGAGAGTAAAAGGAAGATCACGAACGAGTATTAAGTGGTAGCTGCCAGTCCTCTTCTCAACAGCTATGATCGTGCCTGATTTTCAATAATTTTTGGACAGTTCTGACAAACTTTAGCAGTTCGAACAGACTCTTCGCAGAAGAATTTGGAAAGTTGGCTTTCGGTTTACTTCGATCCGAAGAGCAGGCTGGAATCGCATCTCTTTCGCCAATGAAAGTGAGCAAGCATTCTGGAAATATGAGTTATGACGTAGTGCATAATGGGATCGCGAAAAAGCTCGTCGTTTAACTCGTTTATCGACGAATGAAAAATAAATATTCCACGTCGAACCGGATGAAAGTAATGAAGAAAGGAACAAGATCGACGTACCGTCTAAAAATGAAGGACATCGTACGAGGATTGATCGATTCGTGCTATGGGAAGAGCAACGCGAATATTCAAAACTGTCGAATACAAGAGTTTCCAAAGCGAGCATATTCGAGGCATGGGAAAACTGGGGAAGGCAGTAAAGTAATTGACGATAATAACGCATGGAAGACGCTAGCATCGTACCTAATAGGGCGTGCACGCGCGTCGTTTTCTAATTACAAGACCAGCAGGTGACACTTCGGAGTGACATTGACTTTCCGCGTATCCGCATTGACTTAAAATTCAAAAGCAGGCTCTGAGTCGACACAGAACACATTCGAGCGTTTTCCAGCGAGGAGGCTCGTTTCCATCCTGCGCAAGATTTACGAAGTATCTACGAGGAACATCAGGATGATCGGGATATTCCGAGTTATCTTATTTCTCGAGATGGGTAGATACGTTGCCCAAAGTACCGAGTGGGTGGACACGGTGACCAGATACATCGCCGAAGACTCGGGAGTCCGTCAAGCGATGCTGGTGACAAATCTCGGGAATAAAAAACGGATAGTAAGCCCGATAATCGAAGAGATATTCGTAAAGGTGGGACGAATGATGCCCATCGTCAGCAAGAATGTGGATTATGATGAAAAAGGAAAGAAAACGGAATGCGTCGATAGCGTTGGTAGTCCAATTCCCCTCGACACGTCAGCAACTTTCTATCTTCTCATTCACGACTTTCGTGATTCCGGAACAACGTCACCATCGGTGCGTTTCATCGATGCCGTCGCCGAGATGGCAGCGTTCGACTACCACCCGAAATACCTGCTATTGTCAGCCGTTTCGGTACTGAGCGACAGTCTCGAGGAGTCGTTGCGGTACGCTTGGACGAAAAAAATGCTCGACTTAACGATACTACAGTGGACCGAGCAGAATCTAACGATGTATTTAAAAACCAGCTTACCGACGGTGCATCGGCTTAATCCGTTCAAGCAGGAATACACTAGAACCAACTGGTCTTCCAACATCAACGACTTGATGCCGAAAAAAGTTAATGATCTGCATGGTTATCCTCTGAGAGTCTTGGCAACTAATTCTCCGCCGTTTACAACAACCGAATTTAACAAACTCGACAAATCATTATCAGCTTCCGGTCCTAACGTTCGGTTGATTCGATCGATCGCCCAGACATTGAACGCATCGATAAAGTACCTTTCCTACGAAGAATGGAGCAGATTGAATCCCGTGGATCCATCCGATGTGCACACGTACTTTTATTCGCTCGGAGAAATTTCTAATTTGGATATTAGTGCCTATTTGTACACACGGGTCGGTACATCCAAATGCGCCGGTATAAACACATTTCCAATAATGATCGATGAATGGTGCGGGGTTGTGCCGATTCTTCGGGTTCCCGAAAGCTTCAATTCTGCACATCTATATTCAGCCATTGGTTTCAGTTTTGGGGTCGTGCTGATTTACTGGATCGTAGCGAGGGTGCTACGCCTGTCCGTTGACGTTTGGCGACCGTTTCCCATCGCACGGGTATTCTTTGGCGTTCCCGTGGCTCAACGAACCCGGCGAATCGTCGATCTCGTGCTCCTCGCGTCCCTCTTCGGCATTTCGTTTATTTATTCCTCTACCGTTTACAGCGCTATAACGAGCATAAGTTTGTTAGGCAACGGTGACATGGTATTCGAGACAATCGAGGATCTTGACAATTCGGGATTGACGCCGTTGTTAAGACCGCACTACTTCAACCGAACTTTCCACGACGCTGAGGGACCTTTAAAGAGCTTGATGGAAAAAAGTCACCCGGCGATAACCAGCGTGCAGTCTTGTGTTCGGCAGGTTGTCGACCATAAGAACGTTACTTGCTTCATAGATAAATCGAGGGCCGAGGTACTAGTGGCGGCAAGCGCTATCAACGGACGTCCTACGGCGAAAATCGCGAAACCTTGCTTTTGGTCGAGCGGTACTGCTTTTGATCTTGGCAAAGGATCACCCTATCGTGCCGTCATTGATACTATCATAAGTCGAATGCAAAACGCGGGATTGATCGACAAGTTGTACAATGACGTGAAAAACGAAGTGGTTCGTCACAATGATGCCGAGGACGTTCAAGCCCTCGAGGAACAACAAAGTATGATCGCGCTTCGTCGTCAATACTTAACTTTAGCTGTCGTTTGCTACACCGCATCGTTTTTGGTGTTCACAGGCGAGATCGTTGTGCATCGTCTATCGGAATACGTAAAATTGAAAAGACAGGTGATCCCGGTCTTTCCTTATACCGAATAACTGGAATACGAAAAAACAAACAATAGAATATAACAAAATTACGGTCGAAAATAAAATAAGATACCAACAAAGACGTTGGTTGGGTTGCGATTTCATTCGATTTCGTAACAATTCTAGGATTCACAAAACCTATATTTTAAAAAAATTATTTAAAAATTTGACACTTTTGCTGATTCAATCGAAATACGTTCGCGCGAGTTCAATAGATATATTTATACGTCTTACCACGAGAGTGTAACGCAGCGGGCATATAATATTTCGAGGAAAATGCGCGAACTCACGCGACCCACGGGTAAAGCAATTTTCATTGGTCAACTATGTACGGAAGACAGTATCGTCCTATCCCTCGGGACAGTCCGTACCGATAACGGCCGTCGTAATTATCGAATGCAGCGAGTAAGTACTTTTGGCTGATATCGATTATTCTCCGTTGGGTCAAACGCAAACCGTCGAGGATCATATTTAAACGGCTAACTAGAGGAATTCTATCCATTTCGTTGCCGACAATCGAGGGTTGCGTGGATCCTGAAGGAGGGTGACGTTTACGAACTATCCGCACATTCGAGATTGTGGGTATATACATCATCGCTGAGGGAAAAAACTTGGTCACGCCGGACTAATGGATCGCGAAAAAAATTGGGCGATAAATATGACTCGGATATTTCTAATTGTCTCATTCATCGGCACGCTCATAAATGTTGCCGAGACAACTGAGTGGGTGGACAACGTGACCTCGTACATAGCCGAAGAAGCCGGAGCTCGTGAAGCGTTCCTCATAAGGAACCTCGCGACGAAGAAAGCGATCGCAAGCCCGATAATCAACGAGGTGTTTGTCAAATTGGCTCGGAAGCTTCCCGTTGTGAGGATAAACGTAGCCAATGATGAATCAAAACCGAGAAAAGTGTGCGTCGACGACGCCGGAAATCCCATCCCGCACTTCACCGCGGCAACGTTCTTCATTCTCGTCCACGACTTTCTGGATGAGGGAACATCTTCACCATCGAGAAGTTTCATCGACGCCGTAGCG
>JAPYZI010007588.1:0-19783 GCA_030523105.1 Ophioninae sp. A BG-2022a
GCAAATTTTTCCATACATACCCCTTTGCGTTTTTTTTAGCGATTTTTCAAGTGGCTTTTCCGGGGAAACTAAACGAGATAGCGATACGAATCCAACGCCGTTATTTAAGTTAGGCGAAAACCTTTTCTAAACTCTCTAATTGAATCCCCATAGCATATAAAAAGTTTGCTCTACGACCTTTTGAAATTTCGTGATTTTTGAGATTTCGTAAAAACGGCCCGGAAGGACGCAAAAAATTTTTTTTCCGTTTTTAAACTCTTTAAAGGTTCTATTTGATCGGAAATTTTCCGCTAATTACGAATATGCACGAGTTTTTGCCGAAAGTGGAAAATTAGACTGGTAAAATGCAATAAACGTCCCTACAATATTTTTTGGACATTTTTTTCTAGAAATTGAGAGTTCACCGACGTAAGTGCGCTGAACGTTCGCGCTTTACGAACTGTCTTTTATGAAGTAATCAAGCGTTCGTCGAAAACGCTCGCGAAAAATCGTTGCAATTCTCGAAGAATAAAAAAGATAATTATCTATCCGAAATTGCGAACCGGAAGTGACAAATAGCAAGCGCCACCGTCCATGAATCTCATTTTGCGAGAAAAGTGCGCTTCGAAGTATCTCGAGATCTCACCTAACCTACAAATCGCGGGTAAGGCATCACCGAGGCCTGAATAATTCTCGAGCCTGGCGCGCTGTGACTTTCCGATTCTCTAGGTCACACGAAGAAACGTCCACGCGAGAGAATAATGTAAATAAAAAAATAAAAAAATGAAGATTTCCTTTTCCGCCGCCATTTCGATGTGTTTTGTTTTTTTCCGTCCCGGGGAGAGATAGATTAGCGAGGGACCCGTTTTTCTGGCGAAGTGTGTTTCCTCGGTGCTAGAGGGCATCAATCTACCGTACGCACGTACGAGCGGCCGGCCGGTTTCTTCACGGTTGACCGAGCGTCGTGGTTATCATTATTATTATAAACTCGAGCTTAGTCCGACTGAATTCACGCCCGTACGGACGCGACGAATTTTTGTTTTTTTTTTTCTCTTTGAGAAAATAAAAAACGAAAAACACACAAACGATTTTGTACATTTTGTTCTGATTTGTTCGAGTACGAAATAACGAAACATAACGATTATCGCCGTTCAAAATCGTTGAAAGAAACGATCGCGAATTTTTTTTCCGAGTTCGAAACGAACTCCATATGTTTGACCGTTGAGATACGACGCGAATGGTGGACGTGCAAAAACTACCTCGCTTGAAACTGCCGAGACGCATCTTCGAGTCGCGCACGAAATCCGCTCGCAGCGCTGGCCGTCCCTTCGATCCTTGCTGCCCCATTTTTATCCTTCTCGCACACTTGTTTCTCGACTCTTCCGAAGTTTGCCGCTTTTCTTGATTTTTTTTCCTCGTTATTATTTTTTTTCTTTTTTTTTTTGGGGGGGGGGGATTTGTTTATTTCGGTTTTTTATTCAAATCGTCGTCGAATCGAGAACGTCTCCCGATCGGTCAACCGAATTCCATGCTACGAGAACGTCTCTGATCGTCGTTTGTACACTCGTCAACGACGACGACGACGGCGACGACGTCGACGACGACGACGCGTTGGACGAGAGTCGCATCCGCGACCAGTGAAAGACCTGAACTCACTATCTTCCATCTACACATGCGCGCGCTCCCCCGTCTCGTTTCAAAGCACCGTGAAACGCGGCGTCTCTCCAACCGTCCTTTCGCACGCGTTCATCTTTCGTCCCTTGTTCGTACACGTACGATCTTCATCGCGAACTTTCCGACGTTTCTTTTTTTTTTGTTTTTTCAACGGTTTTCAAGCCCGAACACTTTTACGTAACGCGCCAGCAGATTTTCACCGGAAATCCGTTGGGCGTTTCATCCATACGGGCGGAACGGAATTCTAACCTCAAAAAAGTGCTTTGTCGAGGTTTCACGAGTTTCGATAAAATTCGCGATGTTTCACTCGCCGATCTTCATCGGAAATTCGTTGAGGGTTCAACAGACACAAACTGGACGGAATTCTAACCTCAAAAATAATTTCCGATTCTTTTAATCACTGTTCGGCACGATATTTTCCGCAACAATTCCCGGCACTTCGAAAAAGCAACAAAAAAAACACGATCGAAACTTTCGAAAGATGGAAAATTCCAAGTTCGACCATAATAATGATGGAAAGTGGACAAAATGGGTGACGGAGAGAGAAAGGTGGAGAAAAAGCGACAAAAAAAGGGAGAGAGAGGGTTGCGCAAGTGTATTCGAAGCTGGGTTGAACGCGAGACTGTCGAGGATGGTGGTGATGGTGGCTGGTATGTTCGCTAGGGAACGCGGTGGTCGTCGGCCTTGGCGTAGCACGTGGTTGCCTGGCGTGCACCTGTCCCCCCGCGATTCTTTCTCTCTTCCTGTCGCCACCGCTCGAACGCGCGAGGGCTCTCATGGGGGGGGGGGGGGGGGTTAGAACCGCATCGTCGAGAGTACAGTTGTACGTCTAATGTCCCAAGCGTGCATGGTCTCGTGAAAGATCGACGGACGAAGAAAACCGAGACAAAATAGAGAAGAGAACGAACCGGCCGAGGTAAGAAAGAAGGAACGAAAAAAATAACGAAGGAAAGAGAGAGAAGGATAAAGAAAAGAGGACGAACAGTATTCATGAGTGAACGGGGAAGAACGGCGGTAATGCCGGAAATAAACGTCGACCGCGGATGCCGTTGACCTCCCTCTGCTCTCTCTTTTATTTATTTAATTACTTTTTTATTTATTATTCAAAACTATTTGTTTATTCAATTTATCATTATGTTATTTATTTTGAATTGCATTTTCTATTAAAACGGATTGCAATTTCGAAATAATAATAAATAAATGAATACAAACAATTATTATACAACAATATGATAAAAATGAAATAATTTCTATATTTATTATTGCAACATTAGTTATTTTAATATTGTTTACTTTATGTATTATAATTTACATTATTTCTATTATTTATATAAATAAAAGTAACGTTACAGCTATAGATAATTCACTTGATTTATAATAATTTATTACAACTGTTTATAACAATCGTTATGATGGTTTCCATTGTAATTATTTATTACCGTTATTACTTTTATGAACTCTGTGAAGAGCGGTTAACGGTATTCCCCGAATACGCAATATTGACGAACGTTAAGAAGTGTTAAAAAATGTAAAGCCAAAAGAGCGAAATAAAAAAACGAAATGTGAAAAAGCAAAAAAAAAAATGAAGAAAGAATCTTTGCTCCCGTACGTTCGGAGGAGTCGTGGGTTCGAAAAAAACACGAAATTTGTCCACCAGTTGGCGGCACTGATCGAGGGATCGGACGGTACGAGAGAGTCGTTCGTGCGCCGGGTGAGAAAGCGATAGATTCGTCACGGCTCTCATACGCGTATTTGTCACGATACGGGTCAACGGAGGAGTAGCCCTCATCGATCAGCTGTTCGAAGGACTACCACGGTGTTTCTTCCCAGCACGATTTTCAACGACGAGCATTGCACGTTTTCGAACGATTCTGAATTACGGTGTTTTTCACTTCCGTTTTCCAAACGAGAACGATTATTGACCGTGATGTTGAACATTCGTGAAAAAAAAACGACGACGAGGATGGTGATGATAATGACAATGCGGGGGATTACGATTTTCAAGGGTCGAAAGTTCAGTGAAATTCGGTCTCGCACACCCGGTGACCCGAATAGCCAGAGAGACTGAACTACCGGCGAGAAATCTTCAACCATCGGCATCTCCCCCCACTCCTCTCACTCTTTCTCTCTTTTTCCTTCTCCCCCTCGCCGCGATCTTCCATCTCACTTTGCATCCCCGTAAACCCCCGTGGTACGTAAATACACGTATGCGCGTTTACCGTGTATATATATACATACGTATATGTATATATATATATCTCCGGGCACCGAGAAAACCCGATCGAAGCCGAGAGCTCCCGAGGCTTCGTATCCGTTCAGCCTCCTGAAACGTTCAACGCGTGTAGGGCCGCGAATAACCGTTGATAACGTTGGGTTTCGCGATGCGTCAACGACAAGTGTGCCAATTCCTTGACAACCGGAAACGATCGACCGGAATAATAATTATTTTACTCGACTCGTGGAAAATCGAGAAATAAAAAGATCGAAAGAGAAACAGAGAGGGAGAGAGAGAGAGAGAGAGAGAGAAAGAGATCCGGAACGAAGGTCTCGCCTCGTTGGATCTCCGCTCGCGACTGGTGTACGACAAGAACGAAGAGAACTCGAACGATGGGCGAGCACACGCAGCTTCATCGACCGTTTTCAAACCGCCACACTCGCCCCCGAAAATATCCATCACGAACGTAAAACTCTCGTCGTTTATTTTTTTTCTCTGTTTCGTCCTTTCGATTCCGTATTTTACGAGGATTTTTCTCTACCCTCGTGAAAGAACGCGCAATTTTGTTTCGAGTGTGGACAAGAGAGAGAAAGAGAAGGAGTGAGAAAAACGATGAATTTCGGGTTGGGAGGGTTGGAAGGGCGTGCGCGGCTTCGGACGATAAAGTATACGCTATACGCAGTCTCGACGGTCGATACGAAGGATTGTTGCCTCTTCGCGCACGTTAGACTTTCTGTCGCGACTCCGTCGGGCGGCGGGGCGGGGGGGGGGGGGGGGGGGGGGGGGGGGGGGTTTTTTAGAGTTGGGGGGGGTGGGGCGGGGGGGTCGAGTCCGGAAGCCAAAGGTGACGAATCCGACCCGTACGACGAGAATAGGGACGAGAGGATTAGTCAGCTCGGACTTGTTTCGCTCGGAAAAAAGGATTCGCCGGTTTCGCATTGTCGAAGTTCGTAGCCAACCCTCGTTTGGCTGGGATGACGAAATACTACTTCGGTTTGGGTTTGTTTGGGGCGGGACTAAAAAACGCTGAGTTTTGTGGAAAGCAGAGACTTCAGTTGTTTACCTGAATTTGTCTTTTTTAGAAGTTCGTAATTTCAGAAAGTTCATTTTTGAAATATTGATATTGTCGACAAAGTTCATTTTTAAATTATTCGTAATTATACATAGTTCACGTGACGGAGAGAATTTTTGAATTTACGGCAACATTGTTTAAAACTTAAATTGAGAATGAAACATCCAAGAAAATGAATTCAATGAAATAAGTGAAAATTGATTTGTTCAATTGATTGACTCAATGAAATTATTTGCTTTTGATAAAGAAGCAAACGTGGCAATAAGATTAGCGAGTTAATCGCAAAAATTGTCCTCGCTCAATTTACGCGACGAGAAAAATTGATCGATCGATTTTTGATCGCTGTGCAAATAATGATACGATCGTTCGTCAGCCTTATCATCGTCGAACGCATCGACGAATTTGTCATTGTGAAGAAAAATCAATAAATTAAAAAAAAAATATTCGATCGTAATCGCCTCGTTTGCCAAATGTATCAGTTGTGAACCGTTCGTCAAGTATTCCCTCGCTTTTCGAAGATTAATCTTGAAAGAGTATTGAATGAAACTTATGTACTCACTCGAAGTGTCTTTACTCGGGGCGCTGCTAAGATCACTCATGGAGCTTCGAACGGAGCTGCGCGCGGTTTCCTGCGTCGGCGATTTCACTCCCTGTCGAGTTCTAGCCCTCCTACGAACATTTGGGTTTTCAATAACAACATATTGAGACTTGTTCTTTCGTTTGGTGACAAAACGTTTTTTTTTTTTTTGCAAGTCCATTTTCAGTTTTTTTTGAGAAGCGTAGGAAGTACGTTCAGAAACAATTTTTCGCGGGCATCAAAAAATGTCGACATCTCATCCCTCACCGTTTGTCCTTGTTGTTTGCGTTACTGTTGTTATTGTTGTTGGCATCGCCCGGCAACCGCCTGGTGGAAGCCGTCGTCGCTGACGACGACGACGATGACGACGGACCCAAACTCTGCAAAACTCTCGACTTAACTTCCTTTCTCATCGGACGCGATCTCTGTTCCGTTTTGCCGGCTTCGATTTTGCTCATAACCGCGTCCCAACGTCCGTTCTTTCGAGGCGATCTCACCGCTCTTCGCTGATCCTTCTCGTTTTCCTCTTTAGTACCGGACTCGATCATAGCTTTTATCTTCGAAACGACGTTTCTCTTTGGCATTTTGTATTTCTTTAGTGCCGTTGGGTCCTGCTTGGTTGCTGATTTTACGTGCGAGACTTCGTTCACCACCTCGATCACCGTCGTCTCGATCATACCGTTCGAAGCGTTCGAGTCACCCGATCCGTCCAGATTTTTCTTCGGTGTCTGCTGAATCCAGAAAAATCGTTTTTTTTTTTTAATAAATAAGAAAAATACAAAAATTTCGGTTTTTTGAAAATAAAATTATGATTTTAAAAAATAATAGCGATGTAAAAAATAGTTAATTTCGATGGAAAAAAAATTTTCATTTAAAAACACAAATTGCGATTAAAAAATGATTACGATATTTTTCAGGATTGCGTCTATTCGTACAAAAATGGTAATAATCAAAATGTCTTTTTTTTAATCGAACTCAAACATCGTTAAAAGATCGATAAATTCGAATGTTACAATTTTTTTTAACAAAAATACTAACGTGCCACGAGAGCGTTCGATAAATTTGAGATTTTCACGAAATTCGATATATATCTCGAAACATATAAATTAAAAACAAAGGTTATTTCCATAATTAGAAGACGTTTCGATTTCCATTGTCGAATATCTCGGTATTTCTGGTACCTGGAGAAAGTTGAGTATGACTTCGGGTTTGATAGGGGAAGGTTGGCTTCTCTGGGAGACTTCGGTATCAACGGTATCGGGAGTGCGATCCTCGCTGGGTATTAATTCGGGATTGAGGTCGTCCTGTCGTTTGTCAAGGTCGGAGTATATTCCGCTGGAGTCCATTTCTTCGCCGGTGAAGCTGGGGCACCTGCGTCCACCGGGTGCGCAGAAAAGTGTGCCGTCGATAACTTGAGCGCGTCGATCGCCGCGTCCGATGTCTTCGTGGGCGTCGGCGTCGCTTTCGGTGAAGAAATCGGAATCGGTCATGGGATCTTGACGGCAGGGTGGTGGCATGTTTGAGGGTGCGTTTCGGGGTTGATCACCGCCGCGACTGGCCGGTCGGGAGTTTTCACCGTCTCCCTGATATCCGGCTTCTAAGCTGGTAATGCTGGTAACCGAAGTGACGAAACTCGATGGAACGGTTCTGCTCGAACTTTCGATCGTTGGTTTTGGATCCAACGGTAATTCTTCGGGTGATGGAGTTCTCTCGCTTGAACCCTCGGTCGGCTCCCCGTTATCCGGTGACGTCAAAACAACTTCGGTTTCCGAAGGCCTCGACGTTGATCCCCGAGGCAAACGTGATCCGATCGAACCCCCCGTCAAATTCTCGCAGGACGGCGTCCTCGAGCAACCCAATGTACCCAAAGTGAAGTCCGTCATCTGATCCGGCGTCAGTATACCCAAACTCTCGTCGTGCTCGAACGAATTCTGCTTCTGGTTCAGCATCAAGTAATGTGGCGTCGATGATGCAGGTGTCGACGTTTCGTTGAAACCAACCAGGTTCAAATCGATCAAACAATTCTCACCTACGTCCTCGATTATGCTCATTTGATTATCGTGCAAACTGCTGAAAAAAAAAATTCATACTTTTTAGTTTTGCGATGATCAAAGATTCCTTCGGTTTTTTCTGAGATTCGAAATTTTTTATACGTTTTTTTCGGCTTTGAGAAAGTTTAGTAGATTCGTGATATTTCAGTGAAATTTGTAACGTTTCTCGAATTTGTTGTCCCAGTGTCAACGCCACCATGTCCAATATTATTTCGAACCGATATAATCTTTAAATTCACCCGAATATCTTGTCCTCGGTGTGCTCGAGGAACGGCGAATCTTGGACATCATTTTCCTTCACCGTCCAGACCGAAGGTATGGTAAACGTGGAGTCATTAACATCGTGTTCTTTTCCGGTCCACACTGGATTCTGTAGGGTGAACGTGGCGTCCCCTAATTTACCTGCGAACCCAAACAAACCCAGAAAATTATTTTCGATTTTTTTGTAATTTTTTTTTTTCGTCTCACACTGACTTTTCGTTTTGTTTTTTTAAGATTTTTTTTTTTATTTTTTTTTTCGTCTCACACTGACTTTTCGTTTTGTTTCTTTAAGATTTTTTTTCGCCCGATGAAAAATACCTTCCGAGAGGGGCGTCGAGGCGAAAATTCCGCCGGTGAACTTTCCCCTTTGCGTCGGTGCCGCGACGTCGTCATGCTCCGTGAACGTCAAGCAACTCGACAGAATGTTCGACCTCCTGTGACCTTGATGATGCGAGCCGATCTTCGAGGATCCGATCAACCTCGATTTCGGTAGGAAGGACGGTCTCGCTGCTCTCGGCACTGGGATTCTGCTCTCACCGGCGTTCTGAAAAGTTCCATTCGAAATTAGATTTGAATATTAGGGGTTGCTCAACGAAACCTTTTTTTTTTTTGTTTTTCACATGAAAAAATCTGATTATGACTTTTGTTCGGTACAATTGTGAAAAGCTATTGGAAAATTTGATTCTTTCGTCTTTTTGAGAAAATTATTAATATCTTAATTTCTTTTTTTCAGGAATGATTATTTTATTGTTTTTTTTTTTTTTGTTTCGAAAATTATTAGTCCGCTCTGTTTCGGGATTTATTAGATATTTGTTATTTCATTTTTTCTTTAACGAAAGGAAGAACGAAATTTCGAACAATAAAAAAATAATGTTTTTTTTTTATAACGAAAAAAAAATAAATAAATAAAACGAAAAAAAAAGGCAATAAAAAAATTGACGACGTCGGAATAACCGGTTCGAACGAAACGTTCCGTATCGATTGTATCGCGCGTTATGCGTACGCGATCGAAGCTGTTTCCCCGTGGATCGTGAGGTCATAACAATTATTACGCGATCCCGGGGGTATCGATTGCGCTTCGATGTAATTTCAATACGAGTATTCTCGGCGCAGGTGAAAATATATCCGAGCGTACGTCCGCGAAACAATCTTTTCCTCATTCCCGCTATCGTTGTTTTCTATCGGATTGCCGGGAAGGACAGAAGAAGAAAAAAAGGAAAAAACGAGAGAAAAAAAAAAAAAAATTTTTAAAAAACGGCAGAAACGAATGGTTCGATCGTTTGAGAAAATACGGGAACGTGACGATAAGGCTCGACCTTAGTGTAACTTTCATACGAGCGTGGCTGCCGTGCGAATCAATGATGTTTTTCGTTTTTTTTTTTTCTTCTTTTTTTTTCCTCGTCGTCGTCGGGTCGTTTTTTTTTTCTTCGCGAGTCGCGAGGTACGAGCTATGAATTCGAACGACCCGCGTCAAACGAGCTTGGAAATTGCGGAATCGACGCGACGGCGTTCCTCCTCTTTCCGTATTGTTCGACATACTTGGTTTGCGCACGCGAGGCTTCCATCGCCGTGGTCGCCGCGATTGGGAATTTCGCGAACGATAAAACAATCTACCGATTGCCACTTCGAGATTCGCTGATTACTGTATTTCTATCTTTGTATTTTATTTTGGAAAAATCGACGTTGCGCGTTCGATGGTATTCGTGGAGAAGCTTTATGTTTGGAGTTGTTTGGGTTTGTTTGGGTTTGTTTGATTTTTTTTTTTTTCTCGCTGTTTGGGTTTGCCGGGGTTTTGTTGGAGTTTTTTTTTTTTTGTGCGTTTGGGTTTGTTTGGGTTTGCTAGGGTTTTAGTAGAGTTTTTTCGGTATGTTTGGGTTTGTTTGGGTTTGCCAGGGTTTTAGTGGAGTTTTTTCGCGCGTTTGGGTTTGTTTGGGTTTTCCAGGGTTTTAGTGAGGTTTTTTCGGTATGTTTGGGTTTGTTTGGGTTTGCCAAATTTTTATTACGGTTTTTTCGATACATTTGGGCTTGTTTGGGTTTGCCAGAGTTTTGTTGGAGTTTTTTCGGTACGTTTGGATTTGTTTGGGTTTGTTTGGGTTTGCCAGGGTTTTAGTGAGGTTTTTTCGTTATGTTTGGGTTTGTTTGGGTTTGCTCGGATTTCTTTGGTTCTGTTTTCTTTTCCTTGGCTTTGTTCGAGTTTGTTTTGGTTTCGCTTGAGTTTGTTTCGCTTCGTTCGAGTTTGTTTGATTTTGTTTGGGTTTGTTTGGCTTCGTTCGAGCTTTTTTGGTTTTGTTTGGGTTTGTTTGGCTTCGTTCGAGCTTTTTTTTGTTTGGGTTTGTTTTCGTTCGGTTTTGTTCCGGTAAGGTTGCGTTTGTTTGGGTTTGTTCGCGTAAAAATAGGTTTGTTTGGGTTTGTTTGAATTTGTTCGAGTTTGATCGAATATTGTGACCGACCGGACCTCAGCCCGTATACTCGCGACAAATACGAGAACGAAATTCCATTTTCAATTCCAAGTGAAATAAAATTAATGAAACCAAAAAAAAAAAAAAAAAAAAAAAAAGGTAAAACCGATGGTAGAAATAGATAAAATTGATGAAAGGCAGAATCGCGTGTGCGCGATTAGTAGGAGCAATGATATCGCGAGATTGAAACGAAGAAGCTGGAAAAGGTGGCACTCGGGGAGAGAAAGTTATTCTTCGGGTTGAAGGATCTCCGGCTTCGGAAGGTTCTCTCCCGATACGCCGGCTACAGAGATTTATAAATTTAGAATCCAACATTTTTACAGCGTTTTCGAGATTAAAATTTATTTAAAAAATTTGCTATTGCAAAAAACGTCGTTTTTTAAGCGTGTTTTTTTTTTTTTCAAAGTCGAATTTTGATTGAGAGATGAATTAAAGCGAAACCGTTTGGCGTGTCATACGCTTGTCGGACTAGTCCCTCGCGATAATCGACCGTACTGCTACACATAACGTACGCCTCTCCGCGCAAACTCTTTCCACACCAGCATCGAGTACCGCTACCAGATACACCGGGAACGCGATCCGTTCTACCTCTCTACAGGGTGTTCAAAAATAATCTCGATACCTCAAATCTCGAAATCTCGAATTTTTATTTCCGGGAATATTCAAATTCGAAATTTTCAGCCTTACGGGAATATTCAAATTTGGAATTTTGAGCCTTCCGGTCATTCGAAGTTCGGATTTCCTGCTTCACTCCGAGATCACGGTGGGAGGATTGTAATTTACTTTTTTACAATTTTTTTTCCTTTTTTAAAATTTTGTTTTATTTATTTATTATTATTATTATTTTTTTATTTTTTTTTCTGCGAGTCCTCGAAGCGTTGGCTGCAATTATTATTATTATTATTATATTTATATATAATAATAATAATAATAATAATAATAATAATAATAATAATAATTAAAAATAAAATATGTAGATACACAAAAGATCATTCGAACGGAATAAAATTGAGTTTGTTTGGGTTTGTTTGGGTTTGTTTAAGTTTCAAAAGATTTTTTAATATACTTGAAGAGGTTAAAACAAATTCGTATATGACTACAAATTATTATGTTTATTAATCATAATAATTAATATATAATAATAAATAAATAAATAAATAATGAATAAATAAATAATAAATAAATAAAGAATGAATAATTAAATATATTTATATTATGAAAATTATGAATGATTAAATTAATATTAATTACTATATTGATTATTATGATAATTAATTAATTAATTAATTAATTAATAATTGAAGGAATAATATTAAATATTGGTTCACGTTTAATGGATCAAACGTGAAAAAATGATAAATAATTATTCCAATTCGTGCGTTGATTAAAACGCACCTCGGGACGAATAAACCACCGCGCGATCCTCGGATTTTCGATCCATCACTCGCGAAATTAGGAGCGATCGTATTGCAAGGATTTATAGCTTCAGCTTCGAAGCTTCAATTTCACTGTCGAAAGATGCATCGACGTTCGAAGCATTTATCGTCGAGCAAAAAATAAAAAAAAAAAAAAAATTTTTAAAACGAAGAGTGTCCGGAATGCACACGCGTCGAATTTCGCGTAGCCAAGATTCGTATCAGCGAAACTCGAATAGCGATCTTTCATGTTTCAACGAGGGAAGAGATTTCCTTATTAGCCTCGTTATAATTAAACGCGTGATAATTAGTAGCCCATTAAAACGAGGATCTATTTTATTCGCGACGAATTAGGGACGTTTCGTGATAAGTCCGGCTATTTCGTTTCATTTATAATTTATCGAATAATTAATCATTAATTATGATTAATTAATCAAACAATAATAGTCAGTCATTATTATTTGAATAATTAATTTGTCATCTCAGTGAATAACTATTCGAATGATTGATTGATCGTTTAAATGAATCGTTATTTTAAAGATTAATTAATCAGGTAAATTAATAATTATTTAAATAATTATTTAAACACTTGAATAAATAATTATTTGAATTATTATTTGAATAATCAATTTAATCGATTGATTAATCGTTTGAATGAATTTGTATTTTAACGATTATTTAATCAGGTAAATTAATAATTATTTAAATAATTATTTAAACACTTGAATAAATAATTATTTGAATTATTATTTGAATAATCAATTTAATTGATTGATTAATCGTTTGAATGAATTTTTCTTTTAACGATTAATTAATCAGGTAAATAAATAATTATTTAAATAATTATTTAATTACTTGAATAAATAATTATTTGATCTATTATTTGAATAATCAATTAATCACTTCAGTAAATCATTATTTTATTAATAAACAAATAATTCGAGTTAATAATTGTTTCAATGCTCGTTTAATCTTTTCAATAATTCATTAAACCACTAATCAATAATTCAAACAAATAATTATTTGAACGTTCGATTAATCACTCCGATCGATCATTCAAATTCAAAGAATCAATTTATTATTTCAACCAACAATTGTTTCAACGATTAAACAATTAATTAATCCTTCTTCATGAATTAACGAATAAAAATTAAATCGAAAAATTAATATTCACCACTTTATATTTTGTTTCCAATTCGATTTCGATTTTTTTTTTTTCAATTTTTTAATTTTTTTTATTTTCTTTTTTTTTTTCGAGACTTTCGAAGGTTCGCGGGAAAGAAAAGTCGGCGTGACGGCTAAGCGCGTCGCTCGGTCACGACTGGCCCCGCGAACGAAGCCACTCGCGCTCTTGGACTCCCGATAAAACTACGTACCGTGAAACCAGCTCGTTGCCGTTGTTGCTTTTTTTTTTCTTTTCTTCTTATTCTCTCTCTCTCTCTCTCTCTTTTTTTTTGTTTCATTTTCCTCCCACCAAAGTACCTCGCGCATCACCTATCGCGCGTCCCCACGAATAGTCAATGCAACATTTTCTTCACGCCGCGGGTTCGTCGACTGATTCCTCGTTACGTTTCACACGAAGCCGCCCCTTCCCCGCCAAGTTTTTGCCCCGCGAAACCCGGAAGCGGTACTCGCGAAATACGTACTTCCGATGTATTTTATTTTTTCCAATATATGTATATTTATATATATATATATCTATATATATATATATCTATATGTATATATTATATTAAAAATATATTTTTTATATTATATATAATAATTGGTTGAATATATTTTTATATATTAAAAATATTTATATGCATATAAAAGTAATAAAGAAAAATCATTAAAAAATTGTATAACTCCGATCGTCGACAATCATTAATTTTTTTTTTTTCAAAATCCATTCGACACCGCTGAATAAATATTCTTGTTAAATAAAATGGTTGAAAAAAATTTGCATATTTTTCTATCTCATCGTAAATTTTGTTCTTTTGGGTTTGATTGGGTTTGTTTGGGTTTGTTTGGGTCAGTCACATTTTTTTTAAAATCCATTCAACACTGCTGAATAAATATTCTAGTTAAAAAAAATGGTTGATAAAAATTTGCATATTTTTCTATCTCATCGTAAATTTTGTTCGTTTGGGTTTGATTGGGTTTGTTTGGGTCAGTCACATTTTTTTCAAAATCCATTCAACACTGCTGAATAAATATTCTAGTTAAAAAAAATGGTTGAAAAAAATTTGCATATTTTTCTATCTCATCGTAAATTTGTTTCTTTTGGGTTTGATTGGGTTTGTTTGGGTTTGTTTGGTTCATTGACATTTTTTTCAAAATCCATTCAACACCGCTGAATAAATATTCTAGTTAAAAAAAAATGGTTGAAAAAAATTTGCATATTTTTCTATCTCATCGTAAATTTTGTTCGTTTGTTTGGGTTTGGGGAAATCGCAACGCGAGCTGCATCCGTGAGTTCCCGTACGATCAGGAGCAGCTCGAGAGAATTCGTAGCGAGTTGTCATCCTCGAGAAACCCGGTATAATTTTATTCTATTAAGAGCTTAATTCGCAGCAATTCACCTCGCAGCCCACACCCAACCGACAACCGTTCTCGGTCCGTCATCGTACGCATACCTTCGACGCTTCGTGACGGTAAATTATATACGATGCGTAACGGCTAAACGGTGGCCCAAAAATTGGGCCCGATCGGACGGGACGCGAGCGATTGCGGATATCACGTAACAGTGTCAGTATCTCAATCGTATTACCTCCGAGGCAATTCCTATTTCGTTTTATTTTTCTTGAAAATTCAATTTTTGGGCCCAATTTGATCGAGCCTGATTTTTGGGCCCAATTTTCTTCGAGAACTATTTTTTCGTGTCAGATTTTTACCTACGAGCCAAATATCTTCGCTCCTGTATTTTTCTTTTCTCAAGTTCAATTTTTTTTTATTTATGAGGCCCAATTTTTAAGCTGAGTTTCGTGGGCCCATTTTTATCGGGACCGCACGTCACCTATAATCTAATTATTTTCTTATCAGAATTCATTTTTTTTCCGGGCCCAAAAAGTGAGGCCCAATTTTTGGGCCCAATTTTTGGGCCCAATTTGGACTGAGGCCCAATTCTTGGGCCTCACTTTTTGGGCCCAATTTTTCGTACTGCCCAGTTATTTTCTCAACTGGTTTTTTTTTTTTCGGGCCCAATTATTACTCAGGCCCAATTGCCTGACACGAATCTTCGAGCTCTGTTTTTTGGGCCCCAATAATAATAACAATAAAATATACAAATTTGTAAATAAATCGATATTTGTAGAGTAAAAAAAAATAATCGCTGCGAATTAGCGAACCGAGAACGAAGAATTCTGAAAGTCAGAAAGAAAATCGGAACGAGAAAGAAAAAGGAGAACCGGAAGAGGGCCGAGCGCTTTGCGAAGTAGCAGAGTAGAGTAAATATACGTTGTTGAAATTGCTCGATTTGCAGTCACCGATGCGTTCCCGATGGAATTGAAAATGTAGCGGAGCGCAAAACGGAGCCGGCTGGAAGGTCAATCAGCAATACAAATACGCGTTACACAGACGCGGCTCATCATTCTCGTTCCCCCACCACCGTCACGACCGCGCCACTCTTCCACTATCGAATAATTGATCGTACGTCCGCCTCGCGACTCGTCCAATCGAAAACTCAAAATTCCATCCCAACGAACCCAAAGCTTCCATGATGTTCGAACCCCAACGAAACAAAACAATAAAAATTATTCAACATCCAAACGAACCCAAACGAACCCAAACAAGCTCAAACACGACCGAAAATATTCGAAAACCCAAACAAAGAGAATCCAAGATATCCTAAACTCAAGCAAACCCAAACAGACTCAAAATATCCAAAACCCAAACAAACTCAAGCAAACCCAAACAATAAAAAATATCCAACATCCAAACGAACCCAAACAAACCCAAAATAATCAAAACCCAAACAAGCCCAAACGAACCAAAATATCAAAAACCCAAACGACCCAAAATCCTTTAAAACCCAAACAAACTCAAGCAAACCCAAACAATAACAAATATTCAACATCAAAACGAACCCGAACAAACCCAAAATACCACAAACCCAAACAATCGCAATCCAAGATATCCAAAACCCAAACAAACCCAACAAATAAAAAATATCCAACATCCAACCTAACCCAAACAAACCCAAACGAAACCTAAAGCGAATCGATACGAATTATCACTCGAAAATTTACCGATCGAAATAAACCTGAAAGTTACTCAACCATTCCACCAAAAAAAAAAAAAAAAAAAAAAAAAAAAAAAAAAAAAAAAAAAATAAAAAATAAAAAAAATGAAATAAATAAAAATCCTAAAAAATTAAAAATTAACAATTCGTAGGAATTTTTCCCGTCGATGGCGTTAAATGTTAACGATGTTGTATATATATATATATATATATTTTTTTTTTTTCGCGACGACGAGAAGGCCGCGAATAAAAAACCTGTCTCGATTGGAATTCTCGACCTTTTGATGACGTCGCGCACGATCGATGGTCGACAATGAATCGTTTTTTGCAGTCACGCACCGCGATCATCATCGAGTATACATCCAACTGTACTCTACTGGATGGCTACGCACTGTGCACAAACAATGACGCAACAAAAAAATAAAAAAAAAAAAAAAAAAAAAATCGCCACTACGTTTGGGCGATCGTGGAGCACTATAAATATGTATAGCCAGATAGGCGGGTACGATCGCTACTCTTCGTACCGTCGCACACCGCATACGCGCATTTCAAATTACGTATTAACCCGGTCGGTGAATTTTAGGTGCAGCCTTCCGTGAATCCTACTCTCCTGCTATACGAATATTCACAATCGTCAGTCCTATAAATCCCCGTTTACGCACTTTTACAAACGTTTCACTGGCGGGGAAAAAAGAGCTCGAGGGCGTATCATCCCTCGTCTATCGAGACGTGAAATTGTCGTGATTTATTTTTTTTGTGCGTTTTTTTTTTTTTTAGACATTCTTTAGCTTTGTTTAATGGAAGAATGGATTAATCAATTTTTAGATTCGGAATTTTTGGAAATATACGAATTTTAGGTTAGGTATGAAAAATTATTTCTTTTTTTTTTTGAAAATGAAATTTTTGGAATATATTATTGCTTGAATTTTAATTTTAATTTGAAATTTTTGAATTGTATTTATTTTACAAATAAATAGATTTCAAAATATTGTTTCAAATAAAAAATAATTTAATAATTCGAAAGAATTTAAATAAAAAATGTTAATTCAAAAATATATTTTCTTTTCAATTTAAATTTCAATTAAAAAATATATTTGTCACTCGAACCAAATTAAAAATTGCGATAAAAAAAATCATTTTCCATATTCAATGTTATCGTAAAATTGAACAATATTTTTACTCTTTTAAAAACTTTAAAACCAAACGTACGTAACATCGCTTGAAAAAAATTGAATTCTCGGCTGCGTTTGTTCGATTGAAAATTTATAAATAAAAATAAAAGATTATAGTTTTTTATCGTTGATATTTTCCTTTTTTTTTTTTTTTTTTTTTTTTTTTTTTTTTTTTTTTTTTTTTTTTTTTTTTTTTTTTTTTTTTTTTCTTTTTTTTTTTTTTTTTTTTTTTTCGTTTCGACAATAAATCGTGTTCGCACAAATGATAAATAATATTTATCGGCTTTCCTGATACGTTTGTTTTAGTCTTAAAAAAAGAAAAGTCGAAAAATCGTGTTTTTTGTTTTCGGGTCGAAAAATGTAAAATCGTACGAACGCGGAACGGAAGGAAGGATCGTTCGTATCTCGTGAAACCTGTGGAAAATTGATGAAAAGGGGGACACAGGCCGCGAAGCTCGTTCTCTCGTTACACATTGGCGCGCGAGGTTCGATTCGCTCCGCGGAGAGGTCCCTCCGTGCGTACAGTACATCAGACGCGTCGTTGTTGCGAAACCGGGGTTCTGTTTGCATGGAATTCTCATTTTCCCACGTGCATCGCGCGACGAGACTTCGCCTCCTTCGCGAGCATACATCGACTTGCCTTCAAACAAGAAATAATAAAAGAGAGAGAGAGAGGGAGCGGAAGGTGGGGGGGAGGGGGGGGGAGAAAAAACGTGGCAGATAACAGATACAGCGTGAAAAGAGGGGAGGATGGAGGTCAGCTCATCATCGTAAACGCGAGCCACGAATTACTCGAATAGAAAACGTCTAGCGTCGACGGAAATAATCCACCGTGGCATGAGAAGCCTTGAGGGGTTGGTATATCGTGGAAATATCAAAAAATTGTTCGTTGATGGCTTCGATTGAAATTCGAGAAGGTGCGAGGTGGCCTGTTCTCTTCCAACGTCAGACAAGTTCAAACCAACGCTTGGGAAACCCAAACCAACCTGAACTGACGCTTAGAAACCCAAACAAGCCCAAACCAACGATTAGAAATCCAAACAAACCCAAACCAACGCTCAGAAACCCAAACCAACGCTTAGAAACCCAAACAAACTCAAACAAACCCAAACAAACCCAAACCAACGCTTAGAAACCCAAACAAACCCAAACAAACCCAAACCAACGCTCAGAAACCCAAACAAACCCAAACCAACGCTTAGAAATCCAAACAAACCCAAACCAACACTTAGAAACCCAAACAAACCCAAACCAACGCTCAGAAACCCGAACAAACCCAAACCAACGCTCAGAAACCCAAACAAACCCAAACCAACGCTCAGAAACCCAAACAAACCCAAACCAACGCTTAGAAACCCAAACAAACCCAAACCAACGCTCAGAAACCCAAACAAACCCAAACTAACACTTAGAAACCCAAACAAACCCAAACCAACGCTCAGAAACCCAAACAAACCCAAACCAACGCTCAGAAACCCAAACAAACCCAAACCAACGCTCAGAAACCCAAACAAACCCAAACTAACGCTTAGAAACCCAAACAAACCCAAACCAACGCTTAGAAATCCAAACAAACCCAAACCATCGCTTAGTAACCCAAACAAACCCAAATTAATGAAAAACCAAATTTAAAAAAAAAACCAAACAAACTCAAAATGAACCCAGCCTCCCCGTAAAAGCTTCGGAACTTTTCAGCCCCCTTCTTATTTCTACCACATATAATTTTCTTCGAACGCTAACGACGAAATGAGGAAACATTTGAATGCCGGGAGTGACGACGTGAACTTCCGAGAAATTCCGACATTTGAGATATCTATTAGGAGCGTATGGGCGTTAATCTACTATTTATGATCCCGGGATCGAGAACAAAGTGGCAACATGTGCTCTAACGCAATCCTACCAGAGCGGCGGAGATCTCCGTCGATCGCCTTCGAATTCTGATCTCCGAAGATTACGAGGGGGGGGGCACGAGGGACTGGAATTTTCCGACTTTTCGGTAAGACTTATTCACTTAATATTATCATTATCACTTTTTAAAAAAACATTGTAAACCATATATTGAAATAATTATTTTTTATTTATCAAATTTGTTTAAACATTTCTAATCAACTTATTATTATTATTATTATTTCACAATTTTACGATTTTTTCTCTATAATAATAATAATAATAATAATAATAATCGTTTTATTTAAAAAAAATTACATAAATAAATTTTCGAACAGCCAAAAATGTTATTGAAATAATGAGGAAACAAATGAAAGAAGCATAGATATCCGAATTCGAATTTAAATATATATTTAATAACATGTTTACTAATTCTCCTAAACATTTATTGAATTTAATAATAATAAAGAATAATAATAATAATAAACAATGAATAATTAATGCCACTCCATTAGAGTCGGAAATAAAAGGAATTCGTACGGCGATTGAAGGGCAATAGCGAACGCATATTCGAAGAATTAAAAAAAAAAAAAACGTCGGCTGGTGTACCTGCGGTGTCGGACGAAAGATCGAGAGAGAAGGCGAGAGGCAACCAGTGTTGCGAAATTCTCCGTATTTTCGGCTCGAGAACAGCCGGGCACGTTTCTTACAAAAAAAAAAAAAAAAAAAAAAAAAAAAAAAAGCAGGCAAAAAAAAGAGACACTCGGCGGCCCCCCGGGCACGAGAAAACGGGGCACCG
>JAPYZI010007593.1:0-14736 GCA_030523105.1 Ophioninae sp. A BG-2022a
TAAAAAAAAAACAAGTAACGAGAACAATTCTAAGTACCGTTATTATTATTATTATTATTATTATTATTATTATTATTATTATTGTTATTGTTATTATTATTATTGCTGTATCGCGGTTGTCAGTGCTTTGTTGTGTGTGACTTTATCGCACGATCGTTACGATTATGTGGAAAGTCCCGACCGTGTTGACCCCCCCCCCCTTGCCCCCGAAACCCCCGGAGGACGATAAAACTTTATTTACAATGAGAGAGAGCGAGGGCGGGGGCGTATTACGCGGGACTGTACATCGCGCTTTTTTTCTTTTTTTTTTTTTTTCGTCGTACACGCGAAACGACCGTTTAATTTTGTTTCCACAAGCAAAGTGAATATTCCGCATATATTTTTCGGTGCCGTTTTCATATTTTTAGAACATGGAAACGTAACAATTTTACGAATAATAAGTAAAGCGAATAATAAATGGTTATTTAAATAATGATACATTTACGTAATAAAAATAATTCATTTGTTTTTTACGTGATCGTGTGTTTGAATAATATAATAATGAAGTTTTTTGAAATAGTCAATTGTACAATTGTATGGAATCGATTAAAAGGAATCGTTCGTTACGAGAGATTAGAAGAATAATTATTTTTGCAATAATGGTGATAAATGTGGACAAATGAAGGAAATAGGTTAAAGAAAGGAGGATATATTTTTTTAAAAATGCACAAGCGTGTCCGTGGAATAAAGAAAAGAAAATATAAATAATAGATAAATATTAGATTTAGTAATAAAAAATCCATTATTGTTTGGAGTAAAACAATGACAAAAACGTTGCTAAAGTTTTTTTTGTCCAAAGGCCCGTCTAGTGTAACTCGCTTTACGAAACGCGAGATAGAAATAATTAAAACCATTTATTGCAAAAATTATGGATTTCTTTTTACTACATCTAGAATATATAAATTTTTACTTTAAAATGTAAATTAAAGTTCACATTTTACACAAATGAAAAATCAATACCAAAACAAACCAAAAATTCCAATGAAAATGTAATTAAAAAAATGTTAATTTTATGTAAAATATACAAAATTTAATTGATCGGAAAATATAGAAAATATATAAATAATTATTTGTATTTTCGGTATTTCAGAGTTTACGGTTAAAAAAAGAAAAATAACGGGGCTCCTCGATATTCCAAACTCGCACACGTTTATTCACGCGCATGCGTGTACGTCAGGAACGATAACGCTTAAAAACAGTTGGTCAAACGAAAAACCCCGCTGAGTTTCATCGGCACACACATAAGCACGCACACGTGTTAATTAATATTCTCTCGTGTGATGCAACCGCGTACAACGATATCGGCAAAAAAAAAAACTGAGATCTCAATCGTCCGCTAGATGTCACGACGCAATTTTCGCAAGATTTTTTTATTTCTGTCACCTTATTTCTTAACTCGCTTTATTTTTCGACGTCTTTTGTTTTCTAATGGTCGTTTGTACGACCTTTTGAGATTTTTCATTGCCATTAGACTCATTCTCGTTAAATCGATGCTTGCTTTTCCTCTTTCCCGTCGTTCGTCTCCAACAAAAAAAACATTCAAGGTCACCAAGATACAAACACGGGAATTGTTCGGCAGAAATAAAAAAATAGACAAAAAAAAAAAAGAAAATAAATGATAAACGTATCTCGTATCTAACCTCCAATGTTTGATCAGTCGGATCTTACAATAGCGAGAATATTCCACAATTTTCGTTTTAAACGACGAGTCCAATTTTTCGTTATTTCGTAATCGTCTCATTTAACAAAAAATTCATGAACTTTTTTTCGGGCATCGAAGTATCGAACGTCCATATTTTTCATCGATTTTTATTTAACGATACTCGATAGAAATTAATGGAACGATTCGTAATCGCAATTCGTAGGAATTTCATGGTATTCCATAGTTTTTTTTTTTTTTTAGACCATTATCGACAAAATTATTCGTCCAACGGGATTGAAAAAATTAAACATGATTTTTTAAACATCGTAGATAACGCGCGAAAATCAATTTACTTAAAAAAAAAAACAAATAGAAAAGTTGTGAAAAAATATCGAATTTTTAATGAAAACGAAAAATAAAAAACGGACTTTTCGTATCTGTGATGGTAAAACTTTCGTACGACCGTACAAGTATTTTTGGAATTATGAAAATGACCGAACTGGCAGATCGTAAAAAAAAAAAAAATAAATTTCTTATCGACGAAAATTATTCTTTTGTACGTTCGTTGATCAAGAAAAGCATAAAAATACGAAAAATATTTTTTACCTAACGTAACGAAGAGCCAGGCAATATTTTTGTTTGTTTTTGTTGTTTGGATCATAATTACTGGCTGGCTCATTTATCGGTTGAAATTTCACTCCTGCTTTCGTCGACGTTCGCTTATATCGGTAACCCGGACACGAAAACGTTGAATTATTTGGGACTCGATAATTCGCCCCCGTACGTCGCGTCTCCTCGTAGCTTCGACCGATGTCCGGATGGCCTAGATTATTTTTTTTTTTCTTTTTATCTCACCTCGCCCACGATTTCGAATAAAGAAAAAAAAAAAGTGTCACGAGCGCGCGATATTTTTCCGTTTTTGTCATTTCGAAATCAGCGAATCGTCTCTCGATGGGCATAAGTCGTTGGGAATAAGAGCCCGCATCATCACTGTCGAAATTCATGATCAGTCGTCGATCGAACCGCGATTAAATTTCTCGAATTTTCAATGTAACCGGACCAAATTGGACGTTCGACAATCCGGTCACCCATCCAAGTAAAGGAACGGAAAAACAACGCTCGTAAATTAGCGTTAGCTCGAGCCAACGAAAGATTTTTTTTCGTAATTTTTACGCGTGCGATTTTTTGATACTCTCATACCTGTAATTGGGCGCTTCGAAGTGGTCGAAAGAAGAAATAATCATTCACGAAAAACTCCGCGTGAGTCATCCGTTACGCGATTTTTTTATTTATTTTGTTTTTTATTTCGCGCGCACGGCCAACACCCAAATTCGTCCGAAGAAACGACGAAACTTTTACGATCGAAACACGATTTGTTTACGTTCTCATTTCTGAGCTTTATTCGGCACGGTCTATTCTTCGGCATTAATTCACTCATCGTTGATACTGCACTTGACTTGGCATTATCGATACACATTGAAAAACTTGATTTATTTTACGACGCGATACAAATTACGAGTGAAAAATTGACAAAACGGAGAGGTTTCTACTTTACCGACAGTGGATAAACAAAACCTCGGTTTCTTTGGGGAAAACGATTCTTATTTTCGCGTTGACGGACTCGTAATTTTACGGCTATTTTAATGAACGGACTATAAAATCAAATTTCGATTAACTTTAGCCTCAATTTTAACCTTAAAAAATACTCGACGTACAAAATGTAGAAAAATTGGGTGTACATTGAATTTTCCAATGATTGTTCATTAATTAAAATAATTAAATTAAATAATTCTTCTTAAAATAATTAAAATAATTCTTCCACGTTTTTATAAATAGAAATAACTTACTGAAAAATTCTATAAATAATTTATTGACTCTCAATTAAAAGGTTAAAATTCAAGTCTAAAAAAAAAGTATTTAATAAATTACTAAAAATAACGAAAAAAAAAAATGAGGAAAGAATTTTCCTCGAGGAGGACGCAAACTTGAGATTCACTAAATTTAGCGATTTTTTAATATCCATCCAGTAATATTTTGAAAAACGTTTCCATCGACGAAAAATCGTACCAAGTGCGTACCGTAACGATGCGTGGCTTCTCCTTCGAGCGAAAGAAAACAAAAAAGAAATAAAGAAAAATGCTTCGTCGAAGGAATGTCTTTCACGGCCTCGTTATTGGCGCGCAAAATTCCACCGTGCTTTTTTTTTTTAATATTTATTTCTTCTCGTTAGCGCCGCGGTTTCATTGTCCACGAGGTTTCGGTATTGTGAGACGATGCGCGAGCTCCATTGTGAAAGTGTATACGTAAACGATTGGATGTTCAAGAGCGAAGAAGCAAAAGCGTGCCAGTCGCGTATATGGATACGCTTCCGGTTGCTTGTAACGCCGTTTCCGGTTATACAGATCCGTTGCTTTCCGCGTATCCTCGGAACTAAATTCTAACCTCAAATACGGAATCGTTAGAATTTTCATAGATTCCACGGGGACGAGAAAGGACGATAAAATTTGGTTGACATTTTACGACCATTTTTCTTCACCCCGACGATTTCTTTTCGTCTCGTCGACTCAACGTGTCCAATCAAGATTTGCCTCTACACCAAACACTTCGCCTCTCTTTGTTTGCCTATTGTTTCTTTGAGTGGCCAAACAGATCCCTACAAAAACAGCGGATAATAACTTTTTCTTCACTATTACCGTTGGAAATTTAATCGACGCGTTAAAACGTCACGAAGTTACTGATAAGAATAGTGACACGTAAGAAAATCGAAACAGCTTCGATCTTTCAAACTGCAGGTCTTTCTAAAAAATACCAGATGGATTTCAATCTCGTTTCAATTGTTGTATTCAAAATATTCCAGAATTCACGAACCATCGATATCTGTCAAAATGACTTTTTGTCCAATCATTCAATAAAGTATTTTTTTTATAGTTTTTTTTCTATCGGAATAAAGAATTTCGCTTTATTAGAGAGAGAGAGAGAGAGAGAGAGAGAGAGAGAGAGAGGGAGAAGACATAAAACGGTGTACTCAATTTTGACCACTCGGTTTATTTTAAACCGAATAATAAAAACGAGTTTTTCTCAGCGATCGAAATATAGCGGGGTTAAACGTTCCAAAATGATATCTCAACGAAACGGCAGCTTTCTTTCGAGATATTAAAACCTACAGGTTTTAATCTCTCCTAGGACTTGACCCAGATTTTCTAATCGTTTCTCAAACAAAAACGATCATGGGAATTTTTTTGTCAAAGAAAAACGCCGGTTTAAACGAGATAGCTAATGAAGTGAACACGTTCACCAAATTTCGAGTGAATTCGTTCAGTTGGTGTTGAAAAATCGTGCACAGCCTTCCGAAAAACACACGCACCGAAAAAAAAAAAACCCAAACAAGCGAGATAAACAGAGTTTAAAACTCGACCGTCCTTGTAATCACGAATTTTTCGTAAATATGAAATTCCTTAAAAAACACGTTGGTCCTCTTCAATTCGAGTTGTCGAAAACAACGACCTTTTTTTTTTCTTCAATTTTCACATCAGCTTTATCTCTCAACGGAAAATAACTAAAGGCATGAAAATCCTGGTTTTGAACCTTCATTATTGGGATTTTGACTTGAACGTCGCGAAAGAAGAGTTTTCGTTAGTCAGCTCATTGATTTACACAATGGAAGTAAAACAAACGGAAACGTGCCCGGATATAACATAAATCTCGAAGCTAATTGAGGAGGAATAAAATAACAGCCGGAATAATAAAATAATAAGCAGCAGTGATAATAAAAGATGGAGGGAGAGGGAGAGTAGATTCTGTATTATAGTTATACGCCTTGCGTGTATAAATCTGTATCGTAGCTAACGGGCCGAGAAACCATTGCGATTGCGCGTTAGAGAAAGTAATCTCTGTACCACCAGCTGGCATTGTGTGTCGCAACGATTGGTTGGTCGGTCAGTTAACGGTCTCTCTCTCTCTCTCTCTCTCCCGCTTCGCTTCGCTGTCTTTATCGAGATCGGAACTTGGCCAGTAGCAGAGCCCTCGATATTCTATTTTCTCGAAAGAAATTGAGGAACGAAATCGGGTACAACACCCAATAGGAGAACGGGCGTAAACGTTCGTTTTTTTTTTTTTTTTTTTTTTTTTTTTTATTTTTTTTTTGCTTTTCGAACGATCGATCACGATGATTTTGCAATCCGGTAATTAAAGCGCTTACAATCGCACCGAAAAAGAAAAATAAACTTGACAAGTAACGTTCAAACGTTATTACGGAAATTCCTGTCGCGAGCGCAGCGCTTGTTATTCTCACGGAAGCTTCTCAGTTTCCTCGCGTGTTACCAACGAATATACGATATTCTTAAAAATGTTCTCTCCGAACACTCGCGAGTCCGTTAAAACGTGCGAAGAAACAGGAAGCTTCGATACTCGCTCGAATCCCTGTTTTCATCAATCTACCCTAATTACGACGCGATTAATTGCCGAAACTTCGCAACGTTAGCTAACGACCAGAGGTGCGCCCGAGCGTTCGAGTGTGAACCCGTCCGAAGAAAAAAAAAAAAAACAACAACAACAACAACAACGAAATACCAAACAACCGGAGGGACGCGAAGCGTAACGAATCGAAATAAAAATCGAAAATTCAAGTAGCGGTGAAAGAGGAGCTCGAGGGTCGAACGCGCGCGATAAAAAGAAAAAAAAAACGAAACAAAACAAAAAATAAAAAAACCAGCGAGAGAGAAAGAGCGACGAAAAAAAAAAAATAATTAAATAAAACAGAAACAGAAGAAACGATCGAACAAGTCCGTGGTGTTCCAAAGCGTGTTTATGTAAACCTTGAGGCTAGATCCGGATTCTTTAGTCGGGGCGGCTCGTGTGCGCAGCCGCGCGCGCGCTCGAACGACTTTTCTCGTCGCGATGGTGGAGGGGGAAGTCGAGCGCCGGAACGACAGTGGCGGTGCTCGTGGTGAAGGGGTACACCTGACCGGTGTGTTTGAGGCGAACGAGAACGTTGTGCCGTCGAGAGAAGAGAAGCTGCGAAAACAAAAACAAAAAAAAAATAAAGAAGAAGAAGAAGTAGAAGAAGAAGGAAAAAAAATAATAGAGACCAGCGGAGATAGAGGGAGACACGTGCACTCCAGAAAACGCGTTCGGCACGAAGCGAGAGCGAGATGTATAAGCGGCGAGTGGAGCGTGCGGGCGCGCGCGCGCCAACGTCACGTCGGCGAAAGTGTTCTCGTATTACACCGGACGACCCTCGACGACGAGGCGGTCGCCACCGCGCGATATGCGCCGATACTTCGTACCCATGCGCATGCGCCATCCAAACTTCACTCTCCCCACCGAGTCCATTCAAATTTCAACGAATTATTAACGATCCTCCCTCTCCCGTTTACCCGGACGATACTCCCCGATATTCGTCCGGACGTCTCGAGAGTTTCGGGCTATTTACGAAACCGTCAATTACACCTTTCTCCCAACGATTCCTTTTTTTCAACTACCGAACGAACGATTTTCATTTTTCATGCGAAAATTGTCGCTTCCTCGAATCCAGCGAGAAACAAAACAAACAAAAAGAAACCAAACCCTCGTCGAGGACGTTGTTATTCTCGTCTAACGTTCGTTTTCCTCCTCCGGCGGTTTGTTACGCCCGACAGTTTTTCAACTACGTTTTCGGACTATCGTGGTTGAGATGGAAAAAAAAGACTCGCGAGCTCACGAAAGATAGGACGAGAAAGGGGAAATAAGAAAATGAAAATAAACACACTCGCGACCTGATATTTGCGGATCGACGGTTACGATTCTTTCGTTCGATCGCCTCTCTCTACCCACCGCCTCCCCCTCCCCCCTTCCACCCTCTTCACCAACGTACTCGCTTTCTTGTTATTTCGCTAGCTGGAAGTCTTGCGAAACGAGATATTGGTGCTGCGTCTTGTTGCGTGCATCGCCGTTTTGCCTGCGTGCACTTTTATGCGCGCGCAATCCACGCACGAAATTGTCCGCTTCAAAGAAATAACGTTCGAAGTCACGTCCTGCGTGTTTGCGTTGAATCAAACGAGCAATTGAAGCATCGATTCTATCGTACCGACATTGTCGATAATCGGGTTTCGATCATTACCAGGAGCGGTGACCGCTCCGATCAGCAGCTTCTCAGACCTTCTTTGTAGGTATTTCAATTGAAGCGTTTAATCACCGCGGTTTCAGTAGACTGACAATTCATTGTGACTCCTTTCCAGGAATGTAAAATATTAAATGTAATTAAAATAATGTTTTTTTTAAAGAATTTATTCGATATAGCTCAGTTTGGGTCTTAAATAACCCAAACACTCAATTACTTGAGTTTGTTGCTTAATTACAATGAAATGGTGATTTAATTATTTTATTTACATTATTACATTATTTTTTATTTAATAATGTAACAATATGTAAATGTTATATAATGTAATAATAATTTAATATTATTATTTAATTGATATTATTACAAAGAAATTGCAATTTAATTGTAATAATGTCAATTAAATAATAATATTAAATTATTATTACATTATTATATTTTTTATTTAATAATGTAAAAATATGTAAATATTATATAATGCAATAACGTAGAAATATATTAACATGATAATAATTTAATATTATTATTTAATTTACATTATTACTATTAAATTGCAATGTAATTGTTTAACTCTCAAGGGAATGAAAATTTATATGCTATTTTCCTTTGATCTAGAACTATGAAATTTGGCAAGTAAAAACGTCTCATACCACAAATATAGCGAAAAATTTCACAACTATATAAATTTGTAATTAAATCTTTTAAAAAATTCGGAAAAAAAGAAACTGGATTCTTGAACTATTTGTAATACGGATCTACAAATTTGTACGGAACCCTCGGTGGGCGAGTCCGACTCGCACTTACCCGGAGTTTTCTTTTTCTTTTTCTTTTTTTTTTTTTTGTCTTTTTCGACCAAACGTGAGAAGCTAAAAATGACCTAATTTCTGTAAACCCGAGGTTAAGTAACTATACTTATCCGTGTTTTACGTACTTCCTTTCACTGAGGTATCCCGATGCTTGCTCTAGTAGCTGAGTTCAATCGCTGTTATGCATGCAACCGTTCATGTGTACGTTGTGTACGATTGTGCCTCGAGCATGCGCGTGTTACGGCCCCGCGCGTATGCGTCACTTCAGCAATAACCGCATCGGCCCCCACGTACTTAGATCTCGAATTAAATTAAACCGGATCATAATCGGCGAGAGCGATGTATTTTATTTTTATTTTTTATTTTTTTTTTTTCGTTATTTTCCGTCACTTCGTTTTTTCCAATCCTCACCTTTGCTGCAAGCTGCGCACGAATCGTTTCAACACCGAGCGCTAATTATCGAGCTCAAATTTATCGGAATTGTTGAACGATTTTTCGGTCGATTTTTCGAGTTTTCGACGAAACATTTTTTTTTGTTTCTTAAGCGTCTGGAATTTTTCGTTCTCGTTTGTTTTTTTTTTTTTTTCGATTATTTTTTGAGTTACCCCAAGACAACTTTTCGTGAAATTGACGCGTCGAGTTTCTCGATCCAAAAACATTGAATCAGTTTTCGATATTGCAACGTTGAAACCCAAACAAACATTCGCTTTTCTTTTTATTTAATCTTTGTTTATTATCATGACTGTCTTCTCGACGAGTCGGTACGAATAAATCTTGAAGTTCGCAACAAAAGATTGAATTTAACGTTCTCAAGCGACCGGAATATTTGAAGAACCGAAATAAAATTCATTAACGTCGCACGCCGAATTTCAACGTTACGCAATGAAATTCCAAGTCACGTTACGTGTTCAAAATCATTGAAACGCAATGACGAGATTTTCTGCAAAAAAAAAAAAAAAAAAACGTTTTTTTACCCCAGCATAACTCGGCAGATTTTTGGTTTGTGTTTATTTTTTTTTTTTTTTTTTTTTTTTTTTTTTTTTTTTGGAGATTCCGGGGATCGAAATCTCGTGCTGATCTTTTGGCTCGAAATTTAACGGACGTGTTCGTTTTTTTTTTTTTTTTTCTTTCTCTTTCCTCAATTTATAGAATATCTCGCCTCCTTCTTTTCATTATCTCTTATACAAATACACACGCGTACAAATTCAGCGCTTCTCTCTCTCTCTCTCTTTCTCTCTCGGTCAGACTTTCCGTCTCGCTTGCTCCACGCTCGTTGAGCGCAGCTCGGATCGAAGGTATGTAGGCTGTGCTACATCCCTGTCCGGAAACCGTTACCCGCTTCTACACTGAATGGAGCTCTCGCCGTACCGTTGTTCCCATACACGAATTTTTCCATCTATGATTGCCATTCGATAAAACGATTGGGAAAAAAAAGAAGAGGAAAAAAAAAGAAACTTGTCGCGAAGGTGTAGCGCCGAAGATTTTGGTGGGTTTCATCAGTTCGGCGAACCTCGAAAAACGATTCCAGATTTCCACCTGTCTTCATCATCCAACAAGGATATTTCGATTTTTCTTCTCGAAACTTTCCATATTTCGTTCGAACGAAAATTCTTATCATTTTTTTTTTTCTTTTTTTTCTTTTTGGCTCGTTCGTTTCAATCGAGCGTTTTACTCATACGCGTGTAAGCTAAAGTTCGTTACTCGAAACCCAAACAAACTCCGGCACTCGAAAATAAAAAATATCGAATTGTACTTTTCGAGATCTACAAATTCGATATTTTTTTCGAATAATACAATTTCAAATGCCGTATGTAGTTCGAAAAAAGTTGAGAAATGTTCTAATCGATTTTCACGGATTTTCACGATTTTCTTAAATGTTCTAATCGATTTTCACGGATTTTCACGATTTTCTTAAATATTCTAATCAATTTTCACGGATTTTCACGATTTTCTTAAATATTCTAATCGATTTTCACGGATTTTCACGATTTTCTTAAATATTCTAATCGATTTTCACGGATTTTCACGATTTTCTTAAATATTATAATCGATTTTCACGGATTTTCATAAATATTCTAATCGATTTTCACTTGAACCTCTCAATTCAACATTGCATATATTTTTCACGGATTCACGATCAGATCCTTCAACTATTGAAGGATCGGAACGGAAGAAACAACTATTGATATTGTTCGGAAAGTTTGATCGTCGCGAACTCGTTCGCTCGTGCTAATCTCGCTCGCCTCGTATATCACGGATGGGAGGTACAAACGAGTCGAGTAACGCCTCAACGTGTACGCAACTTGTATACTTGTTAACGATCGGGGAAGATTCTTGTCGCCTCGAGTGGCCTCCTCCCCCCCTGCCCCTCTCTGCTCTTTTTCTCTCTCTCTCTCTCTCTCTCTGCGTTTCCCTGTCGCGTAGTCGGTGTCAGTTACCTCCGGAATGTGGACGGTCCGTTCGTTTCTATATTAAGCTACAATGTCTGCTCGTCTATAACCGGAGCCCCATGTGGGTACCTTCATAACTGTTAATACCCAACCGACCCTTTATCGTAACGATATATCGAACGTTTGATTGTCCATTGACGAAAATTGAACGAGCAATGGCTGCGAGGAACGAGACTCGTGTCACTCATTTCTGTCTATCAATCGCCCACGTTTCATACAGCTAACTTTGGTTTATTCTCCATTTTCAAATTAGTCGTACTTTTTTTTTACGATCACTACGGGGACAGGCTATTTTTGACGAAACGTTCTTATTTATTTTTTATTTTAATTTCTTTTATTTTATTTTATTTTATTTTATTTATTTAATTATATTTTATTTTTGAAAAAAAGGAACCTCTTTTTTAAAAACGGAGACCGAAAGTACCCGATAAGAATATGGGAAAACGTTCGACTGACTCTTACAGCCTAGAAATAGCAAAAACAGTTGACGAAATAAAAAAAAATAATAATTTTCGTTACGAGTCATAATAATTCAAAAGTATTAACTCTTCGAATGAATTAATTTTTCGATAAGAAGGAATCTCTCGTTCGGTCTGCACTGGCTGATTTCTTTATTCACGATCGTCGAAAGACTTTTAACGTGAACGATTTCTCGTCTTGAGTTACATTACTTCTTTATATCCATCGGTTTCGTCATTCCTGCTTATTTCTTCGACTCGTTTTAATTGTCCATTAATAACGAGCCCGAAGTTTGTTCAAAACAGGCGATATACGGACACGCATATCAGAACGATATATATAATCGCCCCGAGGCCAAAGGAGACAAGAGAAGCGTAGAGAGAGAGAGAGAGAGAGATAGGGAGATGGAAAGAGAAAGAGAGATCGTAGGAAAACCAAAATAGCTGAATGCAAGACAGAAATAAATCCGATGACTTCTCTCGCCCGCACAATTCACCAGAGAGGTGCAGACCACCACCAGGACGAAACAATTTCTTCGTCGCCTCTGGCTCGAGTCTGGCAAAAAAAAAAAAAAAAAGGAAAACTGAATAAAAAAAAAATAAAATGAAATAAAAGAAAAGAAAATCTGACCTGAAAACAAAAACCGGACAACGTAAAATAAAAAACTTAAAGAAGGCCAGAGTTGACGAATGGCTTTTGAAAAATGTAAAAAACTCATTTTTCCGTAGTTTGTATATTCATGTTTTTTTTTTGTTTTCTACAATTTTAATATTCGAATTTCATTTCGTTTCGTTTGAATTTTTCTAATTTTAATTCTTTCGTGTCAACGGGCCAATAACGAATTTCACTCGGGCCAACAAATCGTAACGTTTATTTTCTCAGTGTTAAATAAAATATTTTCTTAACTGCTAAAGCTCCTTTGTTTTCGGCATTCACACGTCTAGCAATAAGGACGACGGAGGTCTCGTTATTAACACGCAACGTTAAAACCGCTCGATCCAGTCATATAAATTTTAATCGCCGATTTATTCTGTCCCAATTATTCGAAATGAATATTTTTTTGACGGCCTCGTTTGGAATCTTTAAATAGTTGAACCAGGAAAACCTGAGTTATCTGCGTTTCGTCTGTCCTCGAATCCTACCCGAATTGTTCGAAAGTTATTTTTCTTTTTTCACGAGTTTTTGTTGAAAATAATTTGTTAAAAAAATAAAAATTTCTCGCTTGGGAACAAGCGAAAGAAAATTGTTCGAAACTTATATTTTTTCGAATTTTCGTTGAAAATAATTTGTAAAAAAAATAAAGATTTCTCGCTTAGGAACAAGCGAAAGAAAATTGTTCGAAATTGATTTTTTTTCGAGTTTTCGTTGAATATAATTCGTAAAATAAAAAATAAAAATTTCTCGCTTGGGAACAAGCGAAAGAGAATTGTTCGAAACTTATTTTTTTTTTGAATTTTCGTTAAAAAGAATACGTAAAAAAAAAAATATATTTCTCTTCCAGGAACAAGTGAAAGAGAATTATTCGAAAGTTATTTTTATCTCGAGTATTTGTTGAAAATAAAACTGAACAAAAAAAAGTATTCTCGTCTGAGATCGCGGAACGTGAACGAAACCGCGCACGGTCATCCGATTCGTGTTTTTTTTTCAACGCAGGGTTTTCCAAGATTACCAATGTGACTAGAAACGTGACGATTGCCACGTGCGTCGAGAGATGCACATGCAAAACCAGAGAGGGGAAAAGAAAGGGAGGGACGGATGGAAGCTTCATTGACGTCCGTATGTCGCCCATCAACGCCTGACGTAAACTATTAGTACACACCGCACAAAAATAAGAGCCTAGAATCGCGTTATTACGTGACTAAAGATAATTCCAGATATAAGCTGAAACGATTATAACGCACGCGGTTAATTAACGAGAATAGAGAATCGAATTGCGAGTATTCTTCGGAGCCTGGAAAGTCCCATTGGAAATTCACTTTTTCTCCCAGAAAAGTATTTTTGGCTGTTATTCAGCTTTGCCACTTAGTATACATATATCCTAAATTTTATTATTCCAAAATATGGCTGAACAAAAAAATAGAATCATCGATCCGTCAAACACCAATAATTTTTCTTCCTACTGGACTCGAAGGATCCGAACGTGGAAACGTAGAGACGAGAGCGTCTAATTACCAGTCCGGAGTGACGCGTGGACGAACGGGTACAGAAGTCGCGACGTAATCGCCAGAGTAAATGGAAGTTCGCGTTGCGAAGTCGCGTGTTGATGAGTACACAAATAAAACAGTCCATTACTGGAGCATGTACAGAGTTAAACGAGATTTCCCAAACGCCCACCGTAGCCTTCCGTATTCGGATCGCTTCATTCTTCCGTACGTTTCCTCCTGAACTTCCGGGCTGTTTATTTCTTGAAGCGCAACTTTTGTCCGGTACTTCCGTACGGCTCGTTTTCGTTCGAGTTGCTACGAGTTCGACGTTCGAAACGTCCGAACGTAAAACGAAAATTATTATTTTTCAATTATTTTGTTTTTTCGCCGATTCGACGATTGGCCAATTGTAAGAGTTTCGATCGTTAGAGCTGGAATCTTAAAACGACGAGAATCGCGATATCTTTTATACCATGTGTTCCCTTCTCGTACACAGCCCTCCCCCACCCCGCTTTCTCGATCGCTGGAAGAATACGCGACGGTTCTCTCAACCGCGAACTCCCGGTTTTCCTCGTAACTCGTTCGCGGATTCGCGACCGTAACGGGCCTCCTCTCTCTATCAGCGAAGAATCGACGACCATTCTGGAGAGGGGAATAAAGACGGGGGAGGGGGCGATGACGAGAGGGAAAAACGGGAAGGAAAATGGGAAAGACGATCGATTAAAGAGGAAAAGAAAATCGGTAGGTAAAAATGTGACAAAGCTGCGAAAGGAAAAAAATAAAAATAAATAGAAAACGAGGGAACGAGAAGTCACAGCTGGAATGTAGGTTACTGTCGCAACAGTCTCGTCTTTTTACCCTCCGCCCCTCTTCGCTCATTTTATATGTTCTCTTTACCTCTTCTTTTTTTTTATCGCCAACTCGCACCGCGTTCAAGTTTGCATCGTTGAAACGCGACGATTGTTTGTCCTTTTTCTTCTTTCCTTTTTTTGTGTTTTTTTTGTTTGGGTTTTTTTTTTTTTTTTTTTTTTTTTTTTTTTTTTTTTTTTTTTTTTTTTTTTTTTTTTTTTTTTTTTTTTTTTTTTTTTTTTTTTTTTTTTTT
>JAPYZI010007609.1:0-13252 GCA_030523105.1 Ophioninae sp. A BG-2022a
ACCGTAGTCGCGTTCGGAAGTAGCTGGATTAATAAAATTCCTGTATGAGGGCAAAATAGGAGCACGTGAATTCTGACGGTGCGCCGAGTATACGCGGGGCCCCCAATCCCGTTTGTCTTTCGTGCAGTATCTCGGAATCAAGTCCGCGGAATGCGAATGAGATACGAGACTCCGGATCCCTAATGAGAGCGGAGGGACGAGGAGAGACAAACAGCGAGAGAGAGAGAAAGGTGTGTGCGCTGGATTTGTCGTCTCCACGAGTACCAATGCATTTCGACTTGTGTATGTGTGGACATTCGCTGGGAGAGCTCTAACGGTAATTACACTATGCAATCGCATTCAGCCACATGCTGTCTGTGTACGAAATGAAGAAACAAAGAGAGGGAGAGAGAGGGAGAGAGAAAATAGTAAACAATGTAATCAAATATTAACTATTATTATTGATTTATTGATTTATTTATTCATTTATTTATTTATTTACTTATTCAATCATTTATTTATTATCTATTGTTAATTTTATTTATAATTAATATGATCAATAAACATATAAACAATATAATAGAATATAAAAAAGAACAAAAGCGAAAGGAAAAGAAAGAACGAAACAAAGAAGGGAGAGAGAGAGAGGGAGAGAGTGACTGATTGATTGATTGATATAGTTTATTACTCCCCAACGGACTTTCGGGCAAAAAAAAAATTAAATAAAGTAATCCAATAAGAAATAGAAAAAAAAAAAAAACAACGAAACATGACAGAAATTAAACAAAAACTAAAGCAAAACGTAATGTGGCAATAACAATAATAATAGTAATAGTATAACTGTATAATAATAATAATAATAATAATAATAAAACTATTATTTATAGTAATAATAATAATAATAAAATTATGATTTATAGTAAAAATAATAATAATAAAAATGAGGATTTCTAATAATAATAATAATAAATCGTAATTTTAATTTCCGGTTGAAAAAAGATAATCCCAAAAGCCTCTTTTGGGAAACATTAGCTCAATAGATCTCGTCATTAATCGGACGAATAAAAATAATAAAAAAATGAAACGCAGCCCCTTGAAAGGGGCTGAAAGCTCAACCCGATGATGGAGGAACCCCTGATGGAATTCTCATCTTCCTGGGGTGTTGAAGTCTCGGGAGGGGGTAAGGTATCGATCGACCATAATCAAATAAGCGGAATTCGACTATCAACGTCACCATCCTGGCGTTCGTTGGCAAACGAATCAGCCCTATCGCTCGAGAATGCAAATAGAATCTCATGGTGAAATCTTAAGAGGCAATTTTTGGTCGGCGTTTCCATCGCTCGAAATCTCAGCAGATTCGACCAGGATATGTTTGTCGAGGCTAGGATTTGTCTACCGAATTCTCTCATCTCTGACGTGCCATTTTTTTCTCATTACTTTTACTCAACCTTAATACCACTCTCGATTCTCGTACAAAAAGACGAATCGCCCTTCAATCGACCTTGACAAATTTTTTTCTGTTTGGGTCGAATAAAAATTCCAACGTTTGATTTATTCCACTGATTTTTTTTTATCTTCCATTTTTATGTACTGGATGACCTGCGGATTGCGTCGTAGTTTGTTTGGGTTTGTTTGGATTTTTTTTTTCAGTTTGTTTGGGTTTGTTTGGGTTTGGGTTCGTTTGGTTTTGGGTTTGTTTGGGTTTGTTTGGGCCTACTGAAATGTCAAATTTTCATCTGGGTAAAAAATCTCGATCGTTTTTGCGATTTTTCGATGTTTTTTTTTTTTAATTTCGGAAACAAATTTTGAAGATTTGTTTTTTGGTTTCTTTTTTTATTTGATAGAAATATAGTGAATATGATAAATACGTAAATCGATGAATGCATACATTTATAAATAAATAAATTAATAATAAATGAATATTGGATAATTAAATAAATAAAATCAGCATGGGAATTTCTCATTTCTAAAATGATAAATATTCTATTAATATATATGACAGCATGTATATTAATATTGTATGTTTAAAATTGCTTGAAATTATCAAAGCGTATCGGAATAAAAAAATATTTAAAAAATCATTAATGCCTCTGATGCTTCTAATTAATTGATCAATTAATTAAGGGATCCGTATTAGTATTAATTAGTACTAATTAAATACTAACGAGCACTGAAAAATGGAAGAATTTTTATTAAAAAAGAAGAAAAGGAGAGCGTTGGTATGTTCCAAGAATCACATTTATTTGAATCTTTAATTTAACCTTAAGTAAAAATAAAACACATTTTTAAATACAAAAAAATGTTATTTAAAATAAAAACAACAAAAAAAACTTTTAATAAAAAGAAAAACTGCCAATAAAAATAGTTAAAATGAATAAAAAACATTAAAAATAAAAACCCACAATTAAAAAAAAAACTTTTATAAAACCCTTCTAAAAATTGATGCAAAAATACCTAAAAAAAATGGTTAAAAAATCGCGTTGTCACGGCCAACGAAAAATGTTACATTATCGCGATTTCTCGTCGAGTGAAGTGTTCAAATAAAAAAAAAAAATTCTCAAAGCCGAGTAAAAGAGAGCAACGTGGCATTTTTTTTTCTCCCGTACTTTTCGTTTATACGAACGAAGATTTCACAAGCCCGATTTCATCGTAGAACAAGATTGCGAGGAAATGGAATGACCCTCCTATCCGGAAAGTCCTCGCGGGAAAAAAAACTAAAAAAAAAAATATAATAATCACGATAACAATAATAATCGATTTTTTTTTTTTTTTTTTTTTTAAATGACGAAGTCTCCTCGTTCTCGGCGGGCATCGAGGATCTCGGGGAGGATAAGGAACGGGCGAAGGTTGCGAGGTTAAGGCGCGACACGATCTCGACTTTCGATATCCTCCGGGAGCGAGCCCTTGGCACTTTTCATCAATATCCTCCTCTAATGGAATTGTGGTTAAAATGTGAAGGATTTCCAATTATTTCAACGGTCCCCCTCGAATTTCCGCCCGTCGGGCGGAAATCTTTTTATCTCAACCTTCCCTCGAAAAAAAAGGTTGAAAAACGGGCCCTAAAAAATGTGATAATTCTGGACGTAACGTGGCGAGAATTTCCCCCTCGAGTTATCGTAAGCTTGGCTAGTTCGAAATTGGCAAAATCGTACTTGTCGATTTTGCCATGTCTCGTAAAAGAAAAATTAAATTAATTTAAAAACATAAATAATAAAATAATTATTGTTTATTATTGAAAAAATATATACAAATTGTTAATACATAAAAATAATAATTATTGATATAATAATTATTATTAATTATCAATGAAATATATACAAATTATTAATACATAAAAATAATCATTATTAATATAATTATTAATACTAATTATCAACGAAATGTATAAAATTTATTACTGTATGAGAATAAGAATTATTAATATGATAATTATTATTAATTATCAAGGTCATATATTAAAATTATCAATATATGAAAATACTCATTATTAATACAATAATAATCATACACAGTTATACAAAAAAATTTATAAAAATGATTAATATATACGAATTTCAATTAGTAATAAAATAATAATAATAAATTATTCATATATTCAAATACTAATAACATATGCAAAATCTAATAAATCATATAAAATACATTAATCAATAAAATATACAAACCGAAAAAATAAGAGCGAGAGAGGGAGACCGAGACGAATTTTTCATGTTTAAAATTCATTTTTACCAATTAATTAATTCACTTAGTTCATCCATAATTATTTATACCTACTCCTATGAATTATACATTTTATCCACTTTCCAATTTCAATATTTTCACGTAACAATAATTACCCAATTTAATAAATATTAATTTTTGAATATATCAATTTTTCGTTTGCCCAAAAAAAAAAACAACACAAAACTGACATTTCCAGTGTCATATTGACCTTTCTGCCCAAAGATTCCTACCAATATTGGGGGTAATTTTTTTTTTTCGTTTTTTACTTTTCATTTACCCACCCGATATATAGAGGTCTGAAACCGCGTAATAAGATTGGAAGAGGGAAATAAGGTGGGGGCGAAGAAAAAGTTGCGGGTCGTCCGTGAGAAGATGAGAGCTGCGAAACGGAAGATGCTGGATGAGAAATAAAAAGGAAAAAAAAAAGAAAAAAAAAAAAAATACGGAAGCCAATCCTCAATACTTCTTGGCGGATGCAGCTTATTCATCCCCAGCTATTTTGCAACCTGTATACGTATATATATATATATTTTTTTTTCTCTCTCTCTCACTCTTGGCTTTTACGATTTTCCTCCAGTAGAAAAATCGTAATATATATATATATATATATATATATATATATATATATAATAATAAATAAAAAATAAAAAAATAAATATTTAAAAAAAAAGTACCGGAAGGAAAAGTCGACTCGACGCAGTTGATGAAGGTAATTCTCAGCTAGCGTCAATTTTATTCACTCTCGCTATTTTTCCTTGAATAGACGTTTTTTCTGCACCCCCCTTCCGATAAAAAAAAATGAGGAAAAAAGAAAATGACTAAAAACATTATTTACGCTTCTCTTGAAAAAAATAAAGTCAGGGGAATATGGGATGGACGAAAAAAAAAAAAAAAAAAAAAAAAATTTCCGCTTCTTCGTGCGTTTCGCCCGATGGAAAAATTTATTCCTGGCTTTCCCGAACCGATAAGATTTTTCCAATCAACTTTATCACGGTAGAAAAGATCGCAGGGATCGAGAAGAGCATTTTTGTTGGAGGTATTCACAGATGTACGGAATTCAGAGGTTTCGCAGTATTTTTTATTTTTTTTTTTGAAATTTTTATTTTTTTTGGGTTTTCTGTAATTTTTCATTTTTTTTTTTTGGCTTTTTTGTATTGTATTTTTTGTAATAGAAATTTTATTGAACATTTGACTCGTCCAAGGAAATTAAATCGAGACGAAAATTTTTTTTAGTATTTTTGGTATTTTATTTTGATTTATTTACTGGTGGATTGAGTTAATAAAAAATTGAATCTCAGTCAATTTAAATCAACAGTATTTCAATAATACAATAATGCAAATATTCATCGCATTAAATATATAAAATTTAATTAACTAAACAAATAATATTATTTATTAAACACAAAGCAAATAAATATTATGAACTTCCATTAAAAAAAATATTAATTAATAAAAAATGATTAATAAAATAATTTTTAAAAATTCAATAAATTTACATTATCATTGAATATTTAAAACCCTAACAAAAAATGCATAATTATTGTTCGGCCTGAAGTCCCATTAAAAAAAATACAAATAAATAAAAAATGAATAATCAAATAATAATAAAAACGTGTAAATTTAATTTATGCTTGAATATTTCGAAGTCTAACATAAAATGCATTATTATTGTTTGGCCGGAAGTAACATTAAAAAAATATACAAATACATAAAAAATTATTAATAAAATAAATAAAAAAAACATTTTTTTTGTTTAACTTATGCTTGAATATTTTAAAGCCCAACGAAAAATACATAATTCTTGTTTCTCAAGATATATCAAGCTTAGGAGGGTTGTCGATCCCCCTTAAAGGTCCGGAATGGCTGGATCGTTCGATATTCTCTATAGATAAACATGTTCTCACCTGGGACCTCGAGAAAAGCGTAGCCGAATAGCTGTTCTGGCGATAAATGTAAAAAAAGAAAAAAAAACGAAAAAAAAAATATACAAAACTGGTTTCTACACGCAAAGGGTGTAAAATATTTGTGCAAGCGTCGATCGTGCATTTTATGGCTACCGCTCGTACCCGAGGGGAGCCTCGTGCACAATATATAATTTATATTATGCCCTCAATCCCGAAAGTCATTCCCCAAACGCCTCGAGTCGAAGGCAAACGTACATGTTTTTTTATTTATTTTTTTTTTCAACATTTTTTAGGTTTTTCATTTTTCGATTTATCTCCACTAAGGTCGACGATTTTTTGGCAAAAAATTAAATTGGCATAAGGGAAAATTTAGTGTCGCCCTTAAATTTTGAATTTTTATTTAAATATTTAACAAATTTTTTAATCAATCGTAAATTCAAATAAAAAGATCGAATAAAAAAATATAAAATTAAAGAATTAAAAGTAAAAACTTGAATTTAACATTTGTAATAAAAAATTCGAATAAAAATTAAATCTTTTTTAATTAAAAAAAAAATATTTATGCTGGTTTGCAATTATATTTAAAGTGATTTTTACCACATTATTTTATACATCTTTTTCCATGATTAATAACGTGGTTTTTATTCATTTTTTTTAATGCCACGAAATTATTGATAAAAAAATTATAAAAAATCTTATAAAATTTGTTCTTTTGAAAAAAAATGGTCAATTATTGTTCGCTTCGACTGCAAATTATTTACAATCTCGTTAAAATTAAGTATTAACATTTTTTTGAATAATAAATTTTGATAAAGTTTTTAGACAAATTAGGTTAATATAAAATATGGTTTTCGTTATGTTTGGGTTGACACAAGGTTGAATGTGGGGATTATTGGCCAAGTGTGAAAATCGTACGTCTTCGAAAATACCCACCCCTAAATATTGATATAAATCTTCTATACAAACGGTAACAAGATTTCCTCGCCTTTACAACGATCAATCGTGATCTTATCAAGGGCCTTTCGACACACAATATCGCTCCCGATAAACGAAAAGTGTCGAATCGCCTGATATAAATTCTTATGCAATACGATTTATTCTCGCTTGTATCGGCTAGGCTGGACGATAAAATTTCGTATCCGAGAAAAATCGGATACAAAAATGACTGTGTGGGGTAAAATGGACTGAAAGTCTGGCTAATTCAATACAAAACGATGAATCACTGCTGAATCACTTAAACGTACAAAAAAAATGCAATCTATTTTTTTTGTTGATAAAACTGTTGCTTTAATTTTTGGAATTTTTAAAAAATAAATATTTACAGTATGGCAAAGTGGGAATAATTATTTTAAACAAATTTCTTTATTAAAAAAAAAACATTTATTTAAAAAAGAAATTATTAAATCAAGCCCAAACAAACCCAAGAAAAAATATTCACAGTTTGGCAAACTATGAATAATTATTTTTAAAAAATCGCTTTATTAAAAAAAAACATTTATTAATCCCAAACCCAAACAATTGATATTATTGGCAAAGTGTAAATAATTAAATAATCATAGTTTGAAAAACTGTGAATAATTATTTTTAAAAAATTGCTTTATTTAACGAAAAAAAAACATTTATTAAACTCAAACCCAAACAAACGAACCCAAACAAACCTATATTATTAGCAAAATGTCAATAATTAAATAATCACAGTTTTCGAAACTGTGATCAATTATTTAAAAAAATAGCTTTATTAAAACAAAAACATTGATTAAACCCAAACCCAAACAAACCGATATTATTGGCAAAACGTCAATAATTAAATAATCACAGTTTGAAAAAATGTGAATAATTATTTTAAAAAATTTTCTTTATTAAAAAAACATTTTTTAAAAATTATTAAGCCCAAACCCAAGCAAATAAAAAATAGTCATAATTCACAGTTTCCAAGCTTTGATTTTTAGATACCATTCCTCTCTATCTCTTTCTCTCATCATACAGAAAAGATAATTGAAAGTGGACGCTCCAGTAATTCCGTCAGACAGTCCTCAAAGGATTTTGAGCTTTTGGTTCGATAGCTGTAAGCTAGCAAACATCAAGAGCCCTGGAGAACACATCCCAGTTGGTCATGGCTGCAATGATGGAATCGCTCGGGCGCAAAGTTTCGACACTTACACATCCGGCCACCCACATGTACAGGAAACGAGAGAGAGAGAAACACGTGTGTCTGTGGGAGAATCTGAGAAGCTAAACTGTTTGCGGCGCAGTTAGCGTGCGTTCCGCTCGGCCAAAGGATGATAATTGATCTAAGTGAGGCTGTCTGTCAAATTGAATTTCCGTCTATGTCGGTAACAAAGCGAAGCGATTATTCCTCCGAACCGTTGGGATGAGCACTCCCGAGAGTCTTCGGTATAAACGCCATTTGCTTTCCCAAGTGAAACATATTTTACGACCATTATTTCAACGGCTGTTCCGTTCCATTCAACTTGTCATCACTTTTGACCCTGTCGTCACTTTCGGTACTTCGTACAACAGCCTGGACCATTTTTTGTTTTTTTTTTCTACGAAAATTTGTTTCAGCAGGAGGGCACAGGGAAACTAGCGATAACTCGCGAACGCGAAGACCCTGGGATATTTAACCACTTGGGTTGGGTAGAGAACACGAGTTACTATACATTTATCTTTATTTATTACGAACCCATTGACTTTTGTTTATTACTAATCCATTTTTTCGTAAATCGAAAAGAAACGACTGACGATGGAAAAAAAAACAAAAAAATAATAGCGTTTCGATAAAACATTATTACAATAAAATTAATAAAACGAACTCGAGTTAAATTTTGAAATTTGCTTATAAAAAATAAAATAAACATGTTGAAGTGAACTCAAGTATGACTCGAGTATAAAATTGAATTTAAATAGACATTTATTTACTACCGTGTCAATTGAAATGTCAATAAAAATTGTAGTGACGAAAAATAATAATTTCCTGTCCATTCTTTATCAATAAAAAGAAATAAATAAATAATCGTGGAATTGTTCATAAAATTTGAAATGTGTTGAAAAACAATAACTTTTTGTGCATTCCTTGTCTATCAAAAAAAAATAAAAAATAAAAAAAACGTGAAATCGTTAATAAAATGTAAAATGTGTCGAAAAAAAATAATTTTTCGTCTACAAAAAAAAAAAAGAAAAATAAAAAAAATCGTTCGCGTGACATTTTGTATGTTTCTTTCCACACGATCGAGCTTTCGTTCCTTTCGTGGGAAACGGACCATACTCGTTTTGCACACCACTTTTCGCACCGATTCCACTCGTTTTCTCATTCACCCCGTAAAATTGAATTTGCAACGAAGTGCCTTTGGAAAAGGGCTCGCGAGCTTTTTCCAGCTTTTTCTACCGGCAATGATGTTCACCCATCCCGACCGCACCAAATTTACAGAATCAAAGATTTCACTCGTGTGTGCATTTCGAAAATCAAAAAAACCAAAAAAAAAAACACAAAAAATCTTTCGAAACTAGGCTGGGTCAAAGACCCCGTCGTTCGACCTGAACTCGTGAGGTCAGTCGTGCACATCACTTCGATGCAGTCGCGTCGACTGGACCAACAAAAAAAGAGTTACACGATCGATACCGAAACGCGGATAAAAAATGCGAAGCCCAGCCGTTCAGGCTGCCACCCGAGGCTGACAAAAAGAGCCCAAAAAAATCCTTCCAAAATGTGATTTAATGGAACTCCAGACGAATGGCGATCTCGAATCAGGTCGACATTTTTTGCGTTTTTATTATTATTTATTGTTGTATTATTATTATTTATTATTATTATTTATTTTTGAATGATTATTAATTTTTTAATTTTGATTATATTTATTCAATCTAGTTTATTATGTACATAAAATATCTAATCCGATAGTCATTATTAATAATATCAATATGTACTCCAGGTAGTCGTTATCAAATATTCATTTATCGTAAATTATAAATAATACTCATTAACGATCACTATAATAAATTTATTATTACAAGGATGAATTTAATTATTGCGATAAACTAGAATACTCGAAACAGTAAACGAATAGCAACAGTTTGCCCAAAAAACAAAACTAAAAAATATATTTTTTCGAAAAATCGAAAATCAATGAATCCCAAGCATTTCGTCAATAATCAAAACTTCTTCATTCCGTGCCATCATTTTTCAAAACCCAAACAAACTCAAAAACCAAAAAACCAAAAAATTAATTTTCTCGTAATTTAAAAAATCGAAGAATCTCCAGTATTTCGTGAGCAACAAAAACTTCTTCATTCCCAGCCACCATTTTTCATAACCCAAACAAACCCAAAAAACCCCCCCCCCCCCCCAAAAAAAAAAACTCAAAACCCAACCGCAAAAATAAAATATTTTCTCAAAACTACAAAAATCAAAGAACCCCAATCCTCGAATAATCAAAACATAAACCTCAGCCACGAAATTTCATTCCATAAATTTTCCAAAAAACCCGATTATATTATTTCGATGTTCACCCTCCTTCGTTCTTATCAAGGTCGCTCTAATCGAGAATCTACCCCGACGCGTAACGATATGAAAAAAGAAAAAGAAAAATTAAAAAAAAAAAAAAAAAACAAACAAAAAAAACAAAAAAAAAAAAAAAAAAAAAAAAAAAAAAAAAAAAAAAAAAAAAAAAAAAAAAAAAAAAAAAAAAAAAAAAAAAAAAAACATTCGATCGCAACGATGCAAAAAAACAATTGTCATTGGAAAATAGCTAAAAAAAAAAAAAAATAATTCTTTTGTCAATGGAAAATAGCGGTGAAGGGCGACCAAGGTGGAAACGGTTTGGGGGAAGGTTTGGGGGCTCGCTGGATGGCGGGAATTAATCATTGGTCGGATTAGCGAGGATTCAGGTGTATATATATGCTCACCAGAGTGCAAGGTACATACAGTAGCAAAATCTATGTATTTCATGGCTCGTATACCGTGTAACTAATGTTCGGCGCTTCGGTGATTTATCCCGTGTCCTTCTCCCCTAATCTAGCCCAAAACCTTCCCGCCCCCCCCCCCCCCCCCCCCCCCCCCCCCCAACCCCGCCCCCCCCAGCCTACGTATTGGATCGAATTTACGAACCGATAGTCGTGAACATTCAGATCGGACGTTGAGAATCTCACATAAATGTATTTAATGACGGAGGAAGTGGAGGGGGCGGGGGGTTGGGGGTTGGGGGGGTTGGGGGTTGGATAATACTGCCCGAAATCAAATTGTGTTTCACTATTATCCGAGTATCATTTTACGGGTGGAAGCTATCACCCGTATCGCCCTCTGTAAATGCCACCCTCGAGCTTAATGAATTTATCGAATTTAATTATTTCGCGAAAACGCACAAATGGATCGTGCTTTCCGCGGGGGCGGAGGAGCGGGAGGAGCAAGGGTGAGTTTCGATGAAATCTGAGATGAATCGAGAACGTGCGGATTTTTTTTTTTTTTTTTTGTGTATTATTTTGGGATTTGAAAATGGGAAGGGTGGGGAGAGGGATGGATTTGGGAAAATGTAAAAAAGGGATACGTATAATTTGGTTTTTGAAAGAGGTGGGAATTTTTTTTTTCTTTGGTTAATATATTTTTTGTTTTTTAATTGACAATTTTTTTTAATTAATAATTTAATTAACAGTGTTTTTTTCTTTAATTGATCATTTTGGGATGATGAAAATGGGAAGGGTGGGAAAAGGGATGGATTTGGGAAAATTAAAAAGAAAGGGATACGAATAATTTGGATTTGAAAGAAGTGGGAATTTTTTTTTTAATTAACAATTTTGTGATGATGAAAGTAGGATTAAAATTGATAAAACTCGTGGTAATTAACATTGAAAAATTTGAGGTTCGAAAAAAATGAGAATAATAAATTTGGTACTCAAAAAAAAAATATTTAAAAAAATAATCGTGTTTGAAAAAAGAACAATAAAAAAAGTAGAACTTGAAAAGATGAACAAAAAAAATGTTCCCGCGAAACAATGCAAATTCAAAAATTAGAACTCAAAAAAAAAAAGTTTTGTTTTTTTCATTTCGAAATGTTTATTTATGAAAAAATCTATAATTCCCTTAATTAAAAGACACGAGTCTAAACTATAAGACCATCCAATAAGAAATCCCATTTTTCAAAATAAACCTTCTTGTTATAACGGTTTGTATACTCGACTCAAATCACCTCGTGCACTAACAAACACACGCAGCTTCGTTTTAATGGAATATAGCTCGGTACGGATCCAGCAAAGTTAACCGCCCAGCAATATCTGACGAAACGAGCGTACTCCATTTATTCCCGATACTCGTAATTAAACGTTATCAAAATGAATAAATACCGTTTCTGTTCCGTTCTCGCGAAATTGAATGTTAATAGTTTATGTTTAAAAAACAACAATATTTATGCAGATAAAAAATATTAACATAAATAATAATAATAATAATAATAATAATAATAATAGAAACGAAACATCAATAAAAACAATAAAAATAAAAATTAAAAAGATAATAAAAAACTGACAATATCAACAAAATAATAATATTAATAATATTAATAATTATGATAAAATAATATGGAATTAAAAAAAAAAACAAAAATATTTAACGAACTTATAAATGAATAATAAAAAAGAACGAGAATAATAAAAATAACAGTAACAATAAAGATAATAAAAATAAATAATAGATAAACAATAACTAATGGCAAAAATAACAATGTTTAAAATAATTAAACACAGAGTAACAGCAATAATTAATAAAAAAAAAAAATCAAATGTCGTTTGGGTTTATAATAATAATGGATCAAAAAAGCAATTATAATAGTGATAAACAATAGCGATAATAAATAATTATGCAATATCCCATTAAAGAGTAAAGGAAAAAATGTATAGCTTTGTAATAATAACATTGAACTGATGAAGACGATAATAATGATAATAATAAGTAATAAGATATAAATAAAAATAATAAGTAACGGTCTTTAAAATTAGAAAATAAGGTAGCGGTTACGTCGGCGCTCGTTAACCGAGGAATATCGTCGAGCACAGAGCAAACGGGGATGAAAGAGAAAAGAAATGAAAAAGTTCGGAGAGCGCATTGTTGTAGCTTAACGCTCGTCCCTAGACGTTACCCGCCGCAACTTTGGCAATTTGGAAGCCCTTGCCGAGACCAATCTTCCTCGCGAGTACTCGATTCTCCCGCATTTTTCTTCTTCGCCTCTGTATTATTCGATTCCTTTTTTTTCGCATTTTTTTCCCATTTTTTTTCATCATATTCAGCAAAAAAGTGGAAAATGGGGCGATGCCCCACGATGGGTGGGGCAGTGACCCCCCCGTAAGGCTTTTTATTTTTTATTTCTTTTGTATCAGAATTTTTCGAATGTTTTATCTATTTAAAGAAATTAATCAAACATAAAGCTTCTCAGGGGGCAGGAGGGGGGGGGGGGTCGTTGCCCCACGATGGGGCAGTGACCCCCTGAAGTTTTTCATTTTTTATTTCTTGTATATCAGAATTTTCCAAATGTTTTATCAATTTAAAAAAGTCAATCAAAGATAAAGTCTCTCAAGGTACGGGGGGGGCGACGCCCCGCGACATTTGAGCCCCCCCCCCCCCCCCCCCCCGGCCACGGACCCCTTCAATAAAAATATTTCAC
>JAPYZI010007626.1:0-10048 GCA_030523105.1 Ophioninae sp. A BG-2022a
TTCGAGCGTTTCGGTGATTTTTCTTGGCGAAATTGCGCGCCGTCGTCATCCGGAAAAAAAGATCGTTAATTGCGTCGGGAACGCACGGAGTTATTGGCGCTAAGTGTGAGAAAAGAGGGGAGAGGATGGAGGGGGGGGAGTGACGGTTGCGGTGCCGAAACGTGACGGACCACGGATAATCGGGGAAGCAAGGAAAATCCTCGAATTTTCGATTCGTTTAACACCCGCCGGGTCTAATGACCTTCGTCGATTTATTTGAGGGTTAAACGCGCCCGTGATCCTGCCCAGACGAGGCGAGAGTCAACTTTGTACTGGGGGGGAAATAGATCGAGAGAGACAGACGAGAGAAGTTTCTGTTTTTTTTTTTCTTTTTTTAGATTAATTGTTTGGGGTTTTTTGTTGTTTAATTTTTGATAGTGTTGGGTTGATAATTAACGAGGTTTATTTCGAGGAAAATGTAGAATCTGTAGTGCTCGAATATCGCGCTCGAATATCGAATATCGGGACGAAAGTCGCGAAGTCGATTAAATCGATCAATCGAGCGGTCGGACGTATCAACAATCGGGATACGACGACGAATAGAAACTTCGCTTATTACAAAATCGTTGTATCGACCATTCGTTACCATTGGTCGGTAATATATCGGCGCACACGTACCAACGGTCGGTAAATGAAAATTCCACCAGTTTTGTTTTCGTTATCAACAAATTTCGATCTTGCCGACCTAACCTCATGCTTTTTCGTCGGGGACGTACCGCGAATGTGTAGTTTCCAAAAATACGAGCGTTAAACGGCCGAGTTCGAGGTTTTCACTGTTTTATTTTTTACCCGGAAGAAAAAAATCGTCGTTTCTGCCGAGTTCGAAATAAAATCGACATCCACGAAGTGCAACGAAGAAAAAAAATCGCTTTTCACGCGCTTCGATGCAAATGTTCGAGGAAATTAAATTATTATAGAAAAAAAACAAAAAAAAAATTATTCGCACACGAAAAATCGCCAGACGTTTCGGAGACGCAAACATGCTAACCGACAAACGGCGGCGGGGGGGGATTTCTTTGTTCAGCGCTCGATCCGCAAACAATGAGGATTCGATTAATTCATTTTTGCCCCGCGACTACGCTATATCGGGATCGTTGGCCGCGAGTCCGTCCGGTCTCTCCCGGCTCTTCCCGCCGTTCTGTCTCATCCGTCGACGACTCGAAAAGATATCCTGGCATTGTGCCAAGTATTCCCGAGCTCGTTTGGCATGCACTCGCGCGACCTCGGACGCTCCGGTTCCGAGCGCCCCCCCCCCCCCCCTCCCCAAACCCGACCGTTGTCCCGTCGCGTCGGCGTTTGGGGGAGGGGGGGGGGGGGATTGTCATTTTTTCTCGGCACGCGCGATCCGTCGGATCGAGAGAATACGGGGTGGTTGATCGGATCGGTTGATCGGATCGGTCGATCGATCGATCGATTTCGTGATATTCTTTGATCAAATGTTTTTATCGAAATTCCGTTTCAATGATATTTACGAACCCAAACAAACCCAAACAACAAAATCGAATGTTTCAATCGAAAATGCGATGTAATTATATATGCAGACCCAAACAAACCCAAACGAGAAGATGGAATATATATTTTTTTGAAATTTCATCGTAATTATATTTACTAACCCAAACAAACCCGAACCACGAGATCGATTTTTGTTTTTTTTTTTTATTCTATCGTAACGGTATATACAAACCCAAACAAACCCAAACGAACCCAAACAACAAGATCGAATATTTTTATCGAAAATGAAATGTAATTATGTATGCAAACCCAAACAAACCCAAACAAGATCGAATTTTTTTGTTTTTTTTTATTCTATCGTAATGATATATACAAACCCAAACAAACCCAAACGAACCCAAACAACAAGATCGAATATTTTTTTTGAAATTTCATCGCAATTATATTTACTAACCCAAACAAACCCAAACAACCAGATTAAATATTTCTATCGAAATTCCATCGTAATAATATATTTAGTATTTTTATAGGGTTTTTCTCCATAGAAAAAAGAATAAAAAAAAAATTGACATTCGTTTTGTTATTTAATTGTTTGGTTCCGAAAAAGTCAAGTAAAATGGCGATCCGAAAAATGGCGAAAAAGACTCACCTCCACGTGAGATTTCTGTAGGGCCATTTTTGTCCGTGTATGGTGTATCGTCGATGTCGCGTTCTGGCGAATCGAGGATCGGGATGATCGGCAAGGCCGCATCTCCGGGAGAGCATCAACTTTCTCGTCGGTTCGTCGATCTCACCGGTAACCGGTAGCCCACCGTAACTCTAGAATTTCAACGAGGGTTACGCAACTATTACCGAAGCGTTAAAAAAAAAATACGAAAGAAAAAAAGATTTTTTTTTTAAATTAATTGTTTACCTGTAAATTTTTGATGGCCGAGCGCAGCTGATCGTCCGTCCGGAGATTGCCGGTTTCCCGATCGCTCTGAGGCAGATAGCCGAACTTCATTAGATAATTTTGCTAAAAAAAAGAAAAACGAAAAAATTTACCGGTTAAACCGTCGATTTTTTTCGATTTTTTTGTTTGGGTTTGTTTAACCCCTTAATTAACCCAAAACCGCATTTTTTTTTTTTGGACGAGTCTGTCTTTTTGATCGTCCACGGTAGTCTAACCCCTTAAAGGCATGACGAACATTGACACTCGAGTGCGAGAGAGATAGCCGAAACATTTTAATCTGCGATTTTTCAAGAATGAAATGTTTTTATGGCAAATGGCGAGTATGAGGACTTCGGTGCCATCGTCCTGAATGCACACAAGAAATTTCGTACCGATCGGTTCAGCCGTTTGCGAGAATAGTGGTTTTTAAATTTCGAAGTGGACGGTGGAATTTTTTCCTCGCGATTTCTCAAGAATGAAACATTTTAATGGAAAATAGCGAGTATGAGGACTTCGGTGCCATCGTCCTGAATGCACACAACAAATTTCGTAACGATCGGTTCAGCCGTTTGCGAGAATAGTGGTTTTAAAATTTCGAAGTGGACAGAGGCGTGTTCGTCGTGCCGTTAATTAACCCAAAAAGTGATAATCCTCGGGTCGATCGAATGAAAAAGAGCGCACGTGACGGGAATACGAGACTGCCTTGAAAAACGTCACTTCCGGATGACAGGGATCGGCGAATCGTCCCAGAGCTTGAGAAAGTGTTAAAAGGGCGTATGTGCGCGGGGGCGGAATTGGGCGCTGAAAATATTTAACGCGAGAGTACTCGTCGTTAACTCGAGTCAATTCGAGCCACTTGATAAGTCAGCCTCGATTAAGGCTTTGGCCACGAAGAGACCAAGAGAGAGAGAGAGAGCGAGAGAGAGAAAGGAATGGAAACAACACACGTAACTTAATTTTACACTCGGGACAACGATCGACTGCTTTCCCTCGTTACAAAGCGCGGACCTCGCTCCTGACCTCCGACTCGCTTTCCAACTACCTCAATCACCGGCCGCGACGCTACTATACCCGCGCGTCTGCGCATTCGCGTCCCCGTCGCGCGCTAAACTCTGCCCAATTGATACGTGTAGGCTCGTCTGGGAGAGAGACGACTGTTGAACGACTAATTGACGGAGAAATAAAAAAAGAAAATATTTTGAAAAAAAAAAAAAAAGCAAAGTAAAGTGGTCAGACGTATGGTGGGTTGGACTCGAGTTTGCCCGGGAGACAAACTCGAGGGTGTTTTTTTTTCTTCGCGAATAGCGTAAGCGGAAGGCGCCTCGCGACACGTCGCGACTCGTACTACGAGTCTACTGGCTATATCTATAGCGTTCTCGGTGTCTCCTCTTTGTGCGGCTCTTCGCTGCTACCCCCACTCCCGGCGAAACGCCGGTGTCGCGCGGAACCCGCGAAACGGCTCGAAAAAAATGGTTAAAACTTGTTTCGTATATTTAATCGTTGTTCGGCCGGATAGGGACTTGTACGGATGTCGATTGGTGCAATGAAATCCGAAGATTCCGAGGATCCTTCCAGTGAAAATCCCATAAACCTCGATCCATCCGTTTTCGCGTTTATCGCAAGAGTACGAAGCGGTAAATTTTGGCCATGAAAATTCAACGGTTCGCGAGCTCCTCGTTTTTTCGTTCGGTCGCTCGCGGCGCTCTCGCGCGGTCACTTCGACGAACGCGATGTACAAGGAAGAGGGGGTGTGCTAGCGGCGTGCGGTCTGCTTTATCTCTCGATCTCGCGCATGCGCGTAGAATCTCTTAGAAAAGAAAGTACGTTAAAAAATGCGCGGGGGGTGGCGAAATTCTACGTTGATTTTTTAACGAAGGATGATGGCAGGTTGTAAATTCCAGTCGCGTCGTTACTCTTCTTCTGTCTGGGCCGTGGCTCATTGTTCCTCGCTTCCGGTGAGCCCCGTCCAACGACCGGGCCCGATCCCTCTTTTTTCCACGTTTATATTTTATTACCCCGCGAGTCGCGCGTCATTTCTCGTTGCGATTTCGCGGGTACGAGAAAACGGTCGACGAATCGCCTTTTAACGCGTATTTAATTTTTCTCTCCTTTACGCTTGACCGAGCCGACGGGCAGCTGCGTTCAACCGTACTTTTTCTCTGTTTTCGCCGCGATTGGCAAAGCGCTGAGAGCCTAACGGAGGCCTTGTTGTTACTTCGATCCTGCATTATCTCTCTCTCTCTCTCTCTCTACCATCTGTTCGACAAAAGCGTGTACGGCTACTTTTGGCCTGGAAACCGTTCGATATTATTTTCGACTTCGAGCAGGCATTCGGTATTCATTCCCCAAGATGCTTTGCCGAGGAATAATCATTAGTCAAAAATTTGTGATAATTACGCCTCGGAGATGATGACGCGGATGATCAAAATTGAAAAAGACCGAGCTACTTGACTAACAATACCAAAGCATCACGGCTCATACCTAGCAACGCGTATTTATCTTTTTGTTCGATACCTTGACCCACATAGGTCAGAGTTTCGCCGTGCACGCTCTTGTCGAACAAGCTCCGAGAGCTCGAATAAACGCTTTTGGAATTTCAGCGTATCCATTTATTGCGGAACGAAGGTTGCGATAATCGTCATTGGAAAATAACGCACCTGTGCGTCTCTACATATCTATATACATACATAAATAACCTTCCCAATTAAGAATTTTAATTAATTTAATTAAATCACCTTTTTTTAACCAAATATTACATTTTACTAATTGGCATCCGAACGAAGCTCGAGTTAATTGAGTCTGCCTCGTTCGAGTGGTGATTAAAAAAGGATTCTCGTCTTTCCCATTTTCGAAATAAGTTGGACGATGGATAAAGAGTGATTTTTGAAAAATCGCATAATTAAAAAAAATCAATTAATAGAAAGTATTATAACAAAATAATAATGGCAATAATAATTACAACAATAATAATAATAATAATAATAATATTATATATTTATGTAATATTATTAAATTCAATATTAATATATTAAATAAAATAACAATAATAATATTATATAATTATGTAATATTATTGTATTTAATATAAATATATTAAATAATATTATTAAAGTTAATAATTAATTATAATATATAATAAAATCAAATTTATTATTATATTATTATTTATAATAATTTTTTAAAAATTAGAATTATCATTATTATTATATTTTATTATTATATAACATTATATATATTTATATATAATAATAACGATCGAAACAAAACTAAGTATAACCAAAAACGATAAAACTGGAAGTAAATAAAAATAATAATTCATCATGGAGAGAGAAAGATAGCCAGAGCGACGGGGGGGGGGGGGGGGGGGGGAAAAAAAAAAAACTGAGACGGAGAAAGAAAAAGGGAGGGGGGGGGGGGGGGGGGGGGGGGGGTGTTGAAAGAGGGAGAAATAGGCAGAAGATTCGGTGTCTCCGTTGTACGAAGGAAATCGCGAGATCGCGGAGAGGTGACCGAAGGGCAGGGGGGGGAGCGCTCACGTAGGTAACAAGAACGGAAGTGTCGCGTACGGTGAGCGGAGGAAAGAAAAATAAATAAAAAAAAAAATATAAAAAAATGAAAATCCCGTAGACGAGAGAGCTAAACTCGCCGTTTGTAATATCCTGACGTGAGAGGCACGGGCCGCGTTATTAGTATTCGGAGAACGAGAATTACGTGGGCGAGCATCCGGCGCCGGAAACCGAGTCCCGGGTCGCGCGTGCCCCCGGAAACGACGCGATTAGGCCGTTGCGAGGGAGCGCCCGGGGAGCCGGGTCCAAAGACTCGAGAGGAGCGGGGGGGAGGAGGCGGGGGATTTTTCTCTTTTGTAAAAAAAAGCACGAAAAAGAAATAGCTATATCTATCCGTTGATTATTTTTTGATTCTTTTATATATATATTTTTTTATGTGTTATTTTATTTATTTATCGTAATTGATTTGTCTATTGAACGGACGTTTGTTTATTTTTAATTATTACGATCGTTATGTACAAAAGCGCTGTTATAATTATTTTTCTCTCGGTATTGTTATTATTATTATTATTATTATTATTATTATTATTATTATTATTATTGCTATTATTTTCGCGTATTTTTTTTATTATTATGATTAGTAATAATCAATTGTTATTATTAATTTTTTTATTTGAAATTTATTTATTTATTTTCATAAATAATTTTTATGAATTATTTATTTAAAAAATTAATAACAATAAATAATTATTAATTTTTGTATATAATAATTAATAATGAATAATTATTAATTCTTTTTTATTAATAATTGTCGCGCAAAAGAAACGCGCTATTTTCGTGTATTGGCTCATATTTTATTTTACATTTTTTTTCTTTTTTTTTAAGGAAGGGTTAGACGAGCGATGTGGAAGGGTAAGGGGCCGTTCGGTAATTACGAAATCGTAAGGATTCCCTGTAGCCGGCGAGAGAAGCCTAAAAACGGAACAGCGGCTATACTGTTTTATTTATTTTTTTTCTCCGTCTCTTTCTTTCTTTCTCTCTCTCTCTCTCTCTCTCTCTCGCTCGTCCTCGAAGTCGACTCGAAGCCGGTCGATGAACCACGCGCGCATTCCACGACATCCGAGAGAAGGATGCGCGTACGAAAAAACTCGGTCATCTCTTATTAGGCACCGAAGAAAAAGATCGTGGAACGAGGATAATAGGGGGGGGAGAAGAGGGAGAAGAGAAATGGGAGAAAAAAGATCGATCGGGAGTAACGATTTTGTACTGATGCCTCGATGGAAACGACACCATATTTGAAAACATGAAACGTCGATCGGGATTCTCGAAAAGTCTTTCGATCCAAACAAAGAGGAACCCCATTTTTTTTTATCCGAGCCTCGATCGAAACGAGTCTCACTTTCAACGAGTGGTTTTTCGATTTCGGTGGGTTTTTTCTTGAAAAATAACTTTTGGCCGTTTTGGGCCTTTTGGGCCTTCTGTATAATTTGGGCCTTTTGGGGGTTTTTTGGGCTTGTTGCATTTTTGGATTTTTTTTTAATTTTGGGGTCTTTTGGAATTTTTGGGCCTTTTAGAATTTTTGGGCCTTTTACGATTTTAGGGCCTTTTGGGTCGATAAGAATTAATTATATATAGCGACAAAAAATCTTAAAACGCGAATACCGTTCATTTTTATGTAGGAAACATAAAATAATCGTCAAAAAAAAAAACTATTTTTCGTTCATCATCAAAAAACCATTTTTTTTCCCATATACGTATTTATCGTGAAATAAATTAAGAACGTTCCGAACGTGGCGGTAAATAAATGATAAAAAATACCAGATCGAGATATCCGAGTCGGCCATTCCAGTGTATCGTTTTCAGATGCATAGACGTAGCGATAATTCGCAATCTGAAAGGTGTTTCCTCGGTTCGGCCATCCCGTTCTCTCTTATCGTAAGATCGTAGCTACCGGTCGCCATCTTGTCTTTCCCGTTCTCGCTCTCGTCACGTGGATCGTGAAAACATTTTTTCTCTTCTCATTTCTTGATATATATATATATTTTTTCAATATTTTGTCGAATGCGCATGCGCGATGGGCGGGGAGAACGCGTTGGCGCTCGAAAACCGTCAACTCATCGGGCTTTGCCGTTTTCTTATTTTTCGGGGAAGCGTGGATGCGAGCGTAGAAGCGAACGGTCGGAGAGCGGCCTCGGCACTAACACAGTACCGCGAACGCCCGATCGGCCGAAGCGCTTCCGCGGAAGCGGCCGTACACGTACACTCGAGTGTCGCGAGGGTGCGCCTGGCTCGACGAGTGTCGAGGCCGCACCCTCGCTTGGTTCCCCCCCTCCTGCCTCCCACTCCCAGTCAACGCGATACTCGAGCCCAACGGCTATGCCCGTTTACACTCGAGCGAGCACGATACACAACAATGTCACGAGATACGCGTGAAAACAACCGAACGAGTATTCAGCTGGCGCGTATTCCATCGTCCCTCCATTTCTACGCGTATACGCGACTCGTTTAGCGATCTATTCGTGACTTTTAAATAAAATCAAATAAAACTAAATAACCCAACATTCAGAAATTTAATTACGTAATAAAAAAATATATCATTGAATCAAGTTAAATTATGTAAGAAATAAAATAAAAATTACGAAAAATAAAATGAAATAATAATTACGAAAAATAAAATAAAATAAAAATTACGAAAAATAAACAAATAAATGACGTAAAATGACTATTGAATTTTGCTCTCGTAGTTTGTGGCGAGTGGGTGAAGGGGGGGGGGGGGGAGACGAAATCGAGATTGATCGATGATTTATTTATTTCTAGGTCGGTCGGGTTTGTTCGAGTTCTGACACGTTGTAAACTTTCAAACGATTCCGATATCGGAATGTTGCAACGAGGAGACAACAAATAGAGAAAGAGGAAAATACCGAATGCTTGATTGATCGATTGATTGATGGATGATTTATTTATTCAGGCCTCGGTTGCGCTCTGGGTTGAAGCATCGAATAGGGTCACTGTTATACGGAATTATTGCAAGAGAACGAGAATAAAGAGAAAAGGGGGAAGGGATCCCGAGAGAGAGAGAGAGAAGATCGAATTCCAATAATAATAATAGAAATAATTGTATACTGATATTTATAAAAATGTAAATAATTAATTGAACAAAATTAGGAATAATGATAAAGGTAGAAAGAGACGGAGAAGGAGCTGAATTCTTTCTTTCTCTCTCTCTCTCTCTTCGTGCCGTATCCCTTTTTCCCATTCTTTCGGACTTGGTCCCTCCCTATCTATTTATCAATCCATCTCTTTCTTCTGCATCGACTATTTCTCTCTCTCTCTTTCTCCCTCCGTCTTAGTCTATATATAAAAGTGCCTATTAATAGCACCCAATGAACGAAGTACTATTCACGATTCGGTTGGTGCGCGCGTGTGTGCTTTTTACACGAGAGGGCACATGTGCGCGCTCTCCAAAGGAGAGAGAGAGAGAGAGAGGGGCTGCTCCGGTCTCGAGCGGTTCAAGTCTCGAGCGATGCATTCCCTGGATGCATCGTGGGACAGGACGGACGGGATTCCGGGTGTACGGTGCGCGGCCGGTTCGACCGGCCCCCACGATAGAGAGTTACGGACTCCCGAGTCTCCTCCTATCCGTACACCTATCACGCCCGACACTCGATTATCGACGCTCCGGCTCGGCTTCTTACGAGAATCCCAATAATAATAGTAATAAATGAAGTCTCGCGAAATCTTACGAAACTTGCGTAATAATAGAATAATGATGATGGTTATTATGATTATTATGATGATAATGATTATTGTTATGATGATTATGATGATGATGATTATTATTATTATGATGATTATAATGCTGATGATTATGATGATTATAATGCTGATGATTATGATGACTATAATGATGATGATTATTATTATGATGATTATAATGATGATGATTATGATGATTATAATGATGATGATGATGATGATGATTATGATGATGATGATTATGATGATGATTATGATGATGATTATGATGATTATGATGATGATGATGATGATGATGATGATGATGATGATGATGATGATGATGATGATGATGATGATGATGATGATGATGATGATGATGATG
>JAPYZI010007628.1:0-11625 GCA_030523105.1 Ophioninae sp. A BG-2022a
GGCGTAACATTGATTTGAAAATTAGTTGAAATTGATTGAGGGATGCGAGTATAAATATTGCTATATCTTGATAAATAATAGTCCGATTGAAAAAATGTTCGAACAAATGTTCTTTGGAATAATAAAATACATATAAAGTTATCTAACGTCTAACTCGCTATCTTTGAAAATAAGGCTACAAAATTGATTTCAAAATTAGGCTTTGAAACGAAAATAAAATTGCTAGAAAATCGATTAAAAAATTATTAATTTTATCATTTTAGCTTATATATATATATAATGCTGTTTACTTGTAGCCTTTCAAATCCTATTTTTTTTATAGGCTGGAAAGGGTTGAGAAACCAAATTTGATGATGATGAATAAAATTTTAATTTTACTTAGCCGCAAAAAGTTCGGACTTTCGGGACTTTTCACTGGACTCCAAACGAAACGCAGAACCAGCTCTTTCCACTTCAATTATAACAGGGTTTGGAAAAATACGTTTTCATCAGACCTATACATATTTCAATTACTCGAGTTCAGGCGGAATGTGTCACGTGGTCCTTGAGTTACTATTTTTTTTCCCCACGCGTCAGAAAACGAGAAACATTTTTTTTCGGTCTTTCATTAAGTTGCGGTTTGTCGTGAAAATAGTGTCATGAGGATTCATTGCTTCGTGAAACAAAAAAAAAAAGGGGTGGCTTTTTTCGTTTATTGTCGTCGCCATGATGCAAGATAGAAATACGTAATTTTTTTTCGTGACGGGAAAGCATTACTTTTTCGTAATTGAAAAACTTGCCAAAAAATTCGATTATTTTGTTCACCCTTATTATTTTCAACAAAGTAAAATACTAATAAAAAAAAATTATGATAAATTGAAAAAAGAAATAGAAAACAAATAAAAAAAAATATATATAAAATTAAATTAAACGAAAATAAGAAAATTAATAATTAATAAACAAACAAAAATAAATATAAATAAATAAATAAATTGAAATAAATTTTAAAAAATGATAATATGGAACATTAAATAAAATATTAATTTATTGGTATGATAAAGTTTAAATTTGAGTTAACAATGGAAATAAAAAATTGAATTATAAAAAAATAAATGTTTTTCAGGCTAATTTCAAGCCCATTTTTTTCTCTCGTGTTCTTTCGATTTCAGCCCTCCACTCACCCCTTTTTTTCTTCCCCTCTCCCTCTCTCTCTCTCTCTCTCTCTTTGCCTCTCTCGTTCGTGGTTTTCACACAGGACGAGTAACGAAAGATATCGATATTCCATATCGAGATACATCCGAAAACACGTTGACGGGCTGCAGCCAAATGCATCTCGTATCCGCGTGTTATATCCCGACTCGATAATCGAGTAATCTGATTTATAACATAACAAAAAGCCGTTTTTTGTACCCCTTTTTTGTTATTTTCTTTTTTTAACGAAATCAGACGGGTTCTGTGCACGCGCAGGGTTGTACAATTTTTTTTTCCTCGTCTACAGCCGAGGCTGAACGGGCTCGTTTTTTTTTGCACGGGTGCGAATGTTTGCCGTGATGATAAAAAAAAAAAAATAAAAAAAAAAAAAAAATTCGAATAAATTTCGTGTTGATGTTTGCCAGGAAAAATTCCAATATCCGTACGACAGATTCGTGCGTTTGCACTCCATCTCCGCTTTTTCTTTTTTCGTGTTTTTTTTTTTGTTTTTTTTTTTTTTCTTTTTTTTTCTTTTTCGCGAAACAGGAGAGACGACCGGAGATGTTCTCTTTTTTCGCCATGGGGTTTTGATATTCCACCCTCGTTCGTTCACGTACAAAACAGCGTGTTTGAAATCGTTGAAAAATGAAGAAACTAAATAAAAAAAAAAAAAAAAAAAAAGGTTTTTACAAACGTAAGAAGGGTGGAAATTCGTGACGTCGAAATTTGACACGTTAGAATCGAACAATTCATCTTTTTTGATTTCCCAATTCTTTTGAAATAAATTTTGGATACGAAAAATTGGGCAATGTTTTTGTTTTCTTTCAATTTTTTTAATTAGCGGTTGATAAATGAATTTTAATTTAATCTAAATGAATTAATTATTCATAATGAATTCATTATGAGCTCATTATGAATTATGAATAAATAATTAATTTATTATGAATGAATAATTAATGAATTAGAAATCTTATCGTTTCGAAGCATCGATTTTTTAAAATTGTACTTTTATTTGAAAATTTAATTTAATTTAATTCGATTTATTTACGTGTTAATTATTCCAATTTTTTAAAACATCGTTGCATTAAGTAAACAATAAGATTTTTTTGTTGCATTCTCGAAGGTAGAAGGGTTGAAATACTCCGAAAAGCTTGGCTGCCTCTTTTTCTCCTACCCTCAAAAACCACCCCTATTTTTCACCCTTTAACAACCCCTTGGAATTTCCTTCGGCCGTTTAACCATCGAGGTTGTGGCCACCTTCGAATTCATGCATAAAACGTCCCACATCACGTCCTAAAATGCCCTTCAGCTTTGCCGATATTCACCCCCTCGTGGGGGGTGGGCGGGGGTGCGAAAGGGCAAAAGTGCGAGAGGTGGAAAGAGATAAAGAAAGAGAGTGAGAAACGTTAGTAGGACCTTGCGTTGCCAAGTAATACCTTATCGACCTGAGTTAGGGGGTAGTTCTGTAAAGGGGTGGCAGAAATGCCACCCCCTCTCAGAGATTTTCCTAGTCGTTATTCTTCCGACACATGTGAACCGTATACGTAACTTTAACAGCCCCTGCCAAATCTAAGCTCGCCTGCAAACTCAGATATTACCGCGACCCTCCAAAATAAATTACAAAAAACTCACCCCCTCGTAGTTTATTGACCCCTTCTAAGCATTTTCGTGAGTTAAGCTGCTGACAAAATTTTCATTAATTACTCGTTAATTGAACCAACTGAAATTTAGTATTTAATCCGATATTAACCTTCAAAAATCAAACTTTCAACCCCTATTTAGTAAAATTTCATTTTTCAAAACAGTCCAATCGATTTTTCGATATTTCACGGATTTTCTCAAAATTTCTTACACCTTTCCAGTAAACAACAATAATAATAATAATAACATATCAAACAAATTCTCTTATGTAAAAATGTATGTAAAAAAAATAAAAAATAATAATACAAAAATTGCAATAAATTCTATAAACAATTCAATAACCCAATTCCATAATATAAAAAAAAAAATCAATAAAATAATAATTAAAAATTGTCAATAATTTGCATTAAAAAATTCTTTGCACAAAAACGTCAAAATTGACGAGTTGGAGTGACGTGACGTCGAGCGGGTTAGGGGTGAGTTTAACAAAACGAGTTCGCGATGCGCCAAATTTAGCAGCATGTGAACGAAAAATTAAGGGTGCTTTTGACGAAGCTCAAACTTTCTCATCGAGAACTTTTTCACGAGGGGGAACAATTGAATCGACTCGTTAGGCAGTAACGATACAGTAGCGGGATGATGGGTGGGGGTTGAATCGGAGAACGTTCGTACCGTCCACTATTTAATTATTCTTATTCTACTTTGTCAATCTTTTTTTTTTCAACCCCTCTCACGACGCTCGATTTATTCTCCCCTTTTTTGCCTCTGAAATCACGCGTTTTGCAGTTTCGACGAGCTTACCGGAAGTGAGGGATGGGAGAGGGGGGAGGGGGGGTTGCAGTCGTAGCTTGATTATAATTGTCGAGAAACAAAGCGAAACGTCCCGTCGCAAAATTTCGTGATTCATTTCGGAATCCTTGCGATAAAATTGTCGAAGCCACCCCCCAACCCCTAACGATAAAATTTATGCCCTTTTAGGATTTCAATATGGCGGCCTTCGAGATATGGCAAATCTACAATCAAGCTCAAGGACAGGACAAATATCAAATTTCGATATATCTGACTAAAAAAAGAAAAATAATAATCGAGGGGGTTGAAAATTGAGAGGGTGGTCCATCATTGGACGTCTCAGCAATGAAAAAAAATTTTAACTTCGGAATCTAAAATTAAAAAAATAAACTAGGGATTTAATTATTAATAATAATTTAATATAATTAATAATATATATATATATATATATATATATTATTAATTATTGATAACTAATCATTACAGTTGTAAAAGAATAATTGTATACAATTATTATAATAATAAATAGTAATATTTATGACTGAAATTAATATAAATTATATAATAATAATAATAATAATAATAATAAAAATAAATAAAATTATTAATTAAATATAACGAACAGAAAAACCACAACGACAATGAAAAATTTCATTTTTTCAATCAACCCCCTTATCGCAACCCCTAATTATGACTTCCCTAATTATGACTATATATAAAATTAAATGAAATGAAAATAAGAAAATTAATAATTAATAAACAAACAAAAATAAATATAAATAAATAAATAAATTGAAATAAATTTAAAAAAATAAATAAAATTATTAATTAAATATAACGAACAGAAAAACCACAACGGCGATGAAAAATTTCATTTTTTCAATCAACCCCCTTATCGCAACCCCTAATTATGACTTCCTACTCCATTTTTTTTCTTCACCGTATAAACCGGAAGTTGAAGACGTCTCGTCAGATCACGAGACGGAGCGATTACTCATCGTTCGGACAGGAATTTTCGTTTGGTCAGGATCAAAGTCGTAAAACGTTGTTTCTGAGACAACCCACCCCCACCCCCGCGTAACGAAAGAACGACGGGAGAAAAAGCGTTTATAATTAATCAGAAAGTTCCATCGCGTGTCAATTAGGGTGACGTAATCAATCAAAAGCAATACGAGAAGGTTGCAAGGGTGAGGGAATGTACGAGAAAGGGGAGGTTAGATCGAAGCTCGTTTATTCACACCCCCCCAACTTTCACCCCCAACCCCTAATGTAATTAATTGCTGGGATTGCATAATCAATGACAAGGGCGAAGGGACGTTGATAACTTTTATAGATTGGAAGAATTCTTGGGCTCGTAATCGAGCGTGACAAGTGATGCCCCCCATGGGGGTTGAGGGGGTTTCATACTCATGGTCAAACCCCTTTCAACCCCCGTTTTCAACCCCCCCGCGTGTCCAAGGCTCGTGGCGTGTCGAAGGATCCTTATCAACGAACCTTCTCGCGTAATAAACCCCTGGCAATGTAATTGCACTTGATTTACATTGTATTTTAATTTGCCTGGTGTCGAGAAGCTTTCGAGGAAAATTTGATTGATGAAGAGATTCGAGGATACGCGACGAAAAAAAAATGCGAAAATAAATCGAAAAGTCTCAAAGGTTTTTCTGATTAAGGAATTTTTTTGTTGTTGCTTGCTCGAGCTTTTAAATTTTAGGGAAAAATGTGAAAGCTCTTGAGCTTTTGGATTTTAGAAAAGACTTTGAAAGCTCATGAACTTTTATATTTTAGGAAAAGACTAGGTGTATTTTTAGGGATTCTAATATCTCAAGAGCTTTCAATTTCGAGGCAATCGTACTTTTTAGCCGCTCTAAAATCTCTCGAGCTTTCGTCCTTCAAGCTTTCCCAAAATCGGTACAGTAAAAATTACTTCTACCTAAAATTGAATTCCCTTCCCGGTTATATTTTCAAAAGCTCTCCGAGGCCCTAAAATAAACATCTAGGATCCTCCCCCCAGAAACCCTTACGACCCAATCGAAAGTCGTACCAAAAAAAAACTCAAAAAGCTTTTCGACCATTGGGGGGATGTTTTTCGACAGAGGTTTAATTCCTAGTCGAGCGTCCGGTGAACAAAAAAAAAAAAGGGCGACGTCCCAGGTAGGCGGGAATAAAAGCGGGGGGAATGAGGAAAGAAAAAAGGGCAGGACGGTTGGTATCTGACCCAAATTCATATTTTCCATGACGGCGTCGGCGTCGGGTTGTAAGCTCTGACTGGTGGCCATTGATGTTGGTGGTGGTGGTGCCGTCGGTATAGTAAAAGGGTGGCGTCGTCGACGGAGGGTTACGTATACACACGAGCTTTTGAGGGAGTCAGGGGGTTGCTAGTACAAGGGTGGGGGGTGTAACCGGCGCCCCTTTCATCCCCCTGGTAAGGGATGAAAGGGGCGAAAAGGCCCGGAGGAGCGTCAAAACGAGAGAAGGGATGAAAGCTAAGGGTGGGTTTTGCCAAATCTATCTCTCTCCCTCCTTCTCCACCAACCCCCAAACCCCCACCCCCTTTTTCATCCCTCTTCATCCCTCTCAGACTACGCGGATATGAAAAAGAGTACGCGATACTCGCGGAAGCGTTGCCAAGATCCGTGAACGGAGGGTAAAACCGGGTTCGTGTGCTGCCATAGGGGTGGTTGTGAGGATCCCTTCTGTGTTCGGGCTCCGCCGGATTTCGGAGATAGGACAGGGTTGGTGCGTTCGCGTTAAGGGGGCTTTTTCGAACGCGCAGGCGTCGGGGGAGCGCCAAAGCGGAAATCTCCCACCCTCGAACGCGCTTGCCAGACGGATGCGCGGAGGAGGGTTGATGCACAGAGCCCCTGCGGCGCGGGGAAACCTCGGGACGCCCGCTGTCGGCTGCACAGTGCGGGCCCGGACGCCCATCCAGTAGTACGTTCACGTTTAAGTCGGACGGTCGGAGCGCGGAACTTTGCTCTCTCTCTCTCTCTCTCTCTCTCGCTCTCTCTCTTTCTCTCTCTCACTTTTGAATTCTCTCTCTTTCTAATTCATTTTCTGTCTCACTCTGATCCCTCTCCCACCTCTTACTCTTGCACCCTCTCTGTCTCTCTCTTTCTCTCTCTCTCTCTCTCTCTCGCTCTCTGTCTCTCTCTCTCCGTCGGAACAGACACCCCTTTCGTCCTTGCAGCAAAAGACTCAACCTTCCTGACCTCCAACCTCCAATTCATCGATATTTCCATCTTTTTTATCTTTTTTTAATCATTTTTTTTTAAATACGGAATTATTTTTAATTTTGTTTTTTTTTTTTTTAGTTTACGATTTTATATTTCGTCGTTGTAAGGAAAGAGTCAACCTTCCTTACATCCAACCTCGAATCATCGATATTTCCATTCTTTTTTACTCATTTTTTTATCACGGATTTTTTTTGCTTTTTTATTTTACGATTTTACATCGGTGTCTGATCATTGAAACCGTTACTACTCGAGGACCATTTTTCCTAATCTCTCACTCTTTCTCGTTCTTTTTTTCTGTGATTTTTTTTTCTCTCCTTGTCTGATCTCTTTCCCACCACTAATATTTGTATTCTACTTAGCTTTTTTTCAAGGAAACACCCCCTTTATTCTCCCTGAAAAAAAATCAATTTCTCGCTACCCCCCAGCCTCGAAAAATCCTCGGATCGTTGATATTGGAATTTTGTATTCTATTTTTTATTATAGTTTTTTTGGGGCTTTTTCTCGTCGATTTTATCAGCCAAGTGTGTGTCTGATCATTGGGAAAGAGAGGACCGTTACTACTGGCAGTAGTAATTCCTGAGGGGATCAGACACCCCTTCTGGGCTTCCCTATAGAAAAAGAACGAGAGTAAAGAGGGGCAGAGGTGCCAGGGGCACAAGAAAGTCGACGAGGATTCGTGTGACGTAGTTCTATCACTAGTAGTAGCAGACTGGAACAGTGCAGACCTACTATTATTTATTCTTTACTTCGTACATTTTCGTGGATCACTATTTTCATATTTTCGAATTTTTTAAAATCCAGTTACGTTTGGGTTTAGTTTGTTTTCAGTTTGGGTTTGTACGATATCAATTTTATTTTTATTTTTTTTTTTCATTTATTCGATTTTATTTGAAAATCGAACTTTTTCGAAAAGTTTCGCGACTGTAAATAACCGACACGTGACCGAACCTTTTTTTTGTGAATCCTCCAATATTAATCTGGCAGTGACGAAGCTTTTTTTTTTTCACCATCGACGACGCGACGTTGAAAAATCAAATATTCAATTTAAAAACATCTAAAAAATCAAATATTCAGTATTTCAAATATTCAACGAAAAATCGGCGCCCTCAAGCATGTGAAAAAAAATTCTAAAAGCTCCCAAGTACCATTTTCCGAAGAGGAAAAAATGCCACAATCTTTCAAAAGTTCCCAAAAATATTTGACAAAAATCTGTAAGCTTTCAGTATCTCGTAAAGAGTAAAAAAAAATGTCTACGTTTCTTTAATCGATTCCCTACGAGATAAAAAAAAATGAAAAAGCTTTCAGAGTTTCATAACGAGTGAAAAAAAAAATTCAAGACCTTCGTAAATGGCCTTGGAAGGTTCTCAAAAAATTTCAAAGTCTTTCGGTACCCGGTGAGGGTGAAAAAAAAAAATGAAAAAAAATAGTGTAATTCAGCGTCGCCTTTGGGGTTGATAAAAAAAAGATCCGGATGAGGGACGTTTGCATTTTCTTGGTTGAACTTTCGGGTCAAACCGACAAGAGTAATTTTCGTACTCGAGTAACACACTATTCCATGAACAAGTGAGCGGTGGAGTGAAAAAGTAAAAGAGAGGAGGGAGAAAGGGAGAGAGAAAAAAAGAGTAAAGGAACCCTCCGGTGGATCGTTCTCGACACTCTCGCGAAGCTCCACTTGCGGTTATCTCAACGACACGAGGAAGAGTCTCGAGTATTACATAGCTCGAGGGAGAACTCTCTCGTGCACACACCATTTCGTAAACGAGAGAGAGAGAGAGAGAGAGAGAGAGAGAGAGAGAGAGAGAGAGAGAGAGAGAGAGAGAGAGAGAGAGAGAGAGAGAGAGAGAGAGAGAGAGAGCAGTGAACAGAACATCCCGAGGAGGTTCCAAAGTGTGAGGACTTCCTTCCATCTCTTTCCAACACTCGTTTCATTTTATTTTCTCTCGGGCCGTTGCTTTTACGATCTCGCAGTCCTCGGTGGGCGCACGCGAGTTACGCAGTGCAGGGTAATACGAGTTACCGCAGGGTGAAAATAAACGTGTTGTAAAATCATCCGAAAAGAAAAAAAAAAACATTTTCCCTCCCCTCAAAAATATAAATAAAAAGAAAAATATAAAAAAAACGTAGTGAAAATTGAAAAAGAATTTTTTAAAACACCGAACTCACCAATCATGTATTTTTCTGGCAATTGAAAAAGGATTTTTGAAAACCAACCCTTATGGTAAGAACGAGGGGTTGATTTTTGTCTGGAAGTTAATTTTGAAAAATACTGCCTCGTTTTGATATTGAAACGTGAAGAAAATATTTTTTTCTTATTTGAGGAAAACAATTTTTTTCAAATCCCTACCCTTACGATAAGGGTGGACATTTTTGGAGGTTTGAAAAATTATAGCTGTGTATTGAATATTAAAATACAAGGAAACACGAGGAGGGGCTGTTTTGGAAGTTTGACATTTTTGGGAATTTTTCCTGCAACCCCTTACCCCTGAAATAAGGGTGGAAGTTGCAAAGGAGACTCGCAAAAATTCTGGTACTCATTATTTGACTATTGAAAAGTGAGAGAAATATTTGTTTTAATTTTTCTAGTCGTTGAGGGAGGGTTTTTTCATCACCTACCCCTAAAATAGGGGTGGGGGTTGCAAAGGAGGTTCCCTCTCTCTTTCTTTCTCTCTCTTTCTCGTTTCTTTAACTTTGTTCCATCTCGAACAGTCTCGCACGCGGGCAAGTTTGAAAACACACCCCCGAAGGTGAAGAGAACCCTCTAAATTCTTAATGCAACCCGGCTTGATTTAATGCGGATCTAATTTGCACGGTTAACCTCGTTAACTCGCGTTAACTTTTCTTGTTAAGGATGAGAAATTAAGCACGGGATATGGAAAGATGACGGGGCTCTTTCGACTTCTCATTTTACAACCCTCAACTTCAACCCCCTTCAACCCCCTCCAACCCTTGGTACTTTTGCACCCTCGGTAAAAATTTACTTATTATCAGCCTCAGTACTGAAAGTTTTTTGAAGCGTAGACAGTTTGTCGTACCAGTGATACGAAAAAACCACCCCTTTGTACCTAGATCGAAAACCATTCCTTCATAAGGGTTGTCCATATCGAATTTCTTCCTTTTTTGATTTTTTGTAATTTTTTTAAGGTTAGCTTCGATCCAAACGGAAGAAAATGCTTTTCGTCTATTTCTAAAGTCACCCCTAAGTTTAGGGGTTGTAAAAATATTACAGAGGATAAAATAGGGGTTGAAAAAAAGTTTTATGAAAAATTCTGTTTTTTCTTTCTTTTTTTTTTTTTCTCGTTTCTTTTGCACGAGCTTTCGTCGTCTCGGTGTCTTCTCCGGCGATAAAAATATCGCTGGTGAAAAGCACGAGCACACGGGCTCAAGCACGAAACGGTTACTAACGAACTTACAAACGAAAGATTTTTTTTTTTCTTTTATTTTTTCTTTCTCTCTCGCTTTCTCTCTTTCTCTCGTTCGTCTGGAGTATTGAATCGTCGCCCCGGACCGACGGAATTTCTTCACCCCCCCAACCCCCCTTTCTCTCGCAGTGAAAAAGATTCCCGAGGCCTCAAGAGAGGAAGGAGAAAAACTTACTTTCGTTCTTTCATCGCAGATTCTCCCGAAACTCATGAATCGCCATTTTATTCGATGGAAATATATTTTTCCACGTTCTCGTTCCTACCCCTTCGTTCTTTGTCGGCCCTTCCCTTTTTTTTTTAGCCCCTTTTTTATTCCCCGTCGAGACTTCTCGGGTATCACTCTTTTCATACACGTTTTTCTTTTTTTTTGTGAAATTTCACCGTGAAAAAAACCCCTTTTTTCACATTAAATTTCGAGGACTTTAATAAGGAAAAATCCCTTTTTCCTTAAGGGTTGAAGAAAACCACGAAAAAAATCGAAAAAAACAAACATAATTGAACGAAAAATCCTCTAGAAAATAAAGATTTTGTACAAGCTTTTCTACAAGCTTAAAAATAAAAAAAGATCAAAGAACGAGTCTAAATATTTTCCATTTTTTATTTATAGAAGTAGAAATAATTTCTGAAAAATTGATCGAGTTAAAAATCGTAAAAAAAAACTTCTTTTTATTCAATCTTTTTTCTCGTCGATTTTTAAGGGGAAAATAAATCAGGAAAAAAATTCTTCAAAATTAAAAAAAGAACCAAAAAGATATCAGACTGAAAAGTGCCCAAAAAAATCACGAGGAACGAAGGCTGGAAATATTTTTTGAGTTTCGTAAAGGAACGAAATTCGATTTGATTGGGACGAGAGTTTTCGAAGGGGAAAAATGGGGAGGAGGGGGACTCGAAATTTTGTACGACCGGTGTTAAGGTCGTGAGAATCGTCAGGTATGGAACGGGGGAGGGGCGCGATCGAGGGGAGGCTCGTCACGGAGAAGGGGTTGCATAATTTTGACTAAAAATACGCGATAAACGGGAGCTCGCGAGTGAGGATTGCGCGAGCCTCGAAAATATCGTATCGGTTAGTATACGTCGAGAGACGAGACTGAACTTTCCTCTCTCTTTCTCTCCTTTTTTCTATCTCTCTCACCCTCGACTGTCACCCTCTCACCCTTCGAGAATTAAAATCGTTAAATTTTCCCCACCGTGTTCCTCGAATGAGAGGCCAAGAGTGCGTGCCCTAAAAAATTGTGATTTGCAAATTTGTGCGAGTGACAAAAAAAAAAAAAAAAAAACAGTAAAAATGTTTTTTTTTTTGGTAAATTTATTTTTTTTGTTTTTTTTTTTTTTTTTTTCTTTTTTTTTTTCCTTTTTTTTTCTCCTTCCCCTTT